>VSDK01027579.1:86930-152865 GCA_009767595.1 Symbiodinium kawagutii
AGCTTCAACAAGCTTCAACAAGCTTCAACTAGCTTCAACTAGCTTCAACTAGCTTCAACTAGCTTCAACTAGCTTCAACTAGCTTCAACTAGCTTCAACTAGCTTCAACTAGCTTCAACTAGCTTCAACAAGCTTCAACAAGCTTCAACAAGCTTCAACAAGCTTCAACAAGCTTCAACAAGCTTCAACAAGCTTCAACAAGCTTCAACAAGCTTCAACAAGCTTCAACAAGCTTCAACAAGCTTCAACAAGCTTCAACAAGCTTCAACAAGCTTCAACAAGCTTCAACAAGCTTCAACAAGCTTCAACAAGCTTCAACAAGCTTCAACAAGCTTCAACAAGCTTCAACAAGCTTCAACTAGCTTCAACAAGCTTCAACAAGCTTCAACAAGCTTCAACAAGCTTCAACAAGCTTCAACAAGCTTCAACAAGCTTCAACTAGCTTCAACTAGCTTCAACAAGCTTCAACTAGCTTCAACTAGCTTCAACAAGCTTCAACTAGCTTCAACTAGCTTCAACAAGCTTCAACTAGCTTCAACTAGCTTCAACAAGCTTCAACAAGCTTCAACTAGCTTCAACTAGCTTCAACAAGCTTCAACAAGCTTCAACTAGCTTCAACTAGCTTCAACAAGCTTCAACTAGCTTCAACTAGCTTCAAATATTTTTTCCACATCTTCCCTTCACTTCATCAGTTCCCCCTTTTTTCGGCACCTTGACCTGGACTACTCCGAACGGTTCAGGTCTTCGGAGTTTGGCCGCCGGGGATCGACGCAGGGCGCCACAGTACTGGACTGAACTTGGTTGATGGGATATGATGGGCTATGGGGTGTGATGAGGATATGGGGTGTGATGGATGATGATGGTTTATGTCCGGCTATGCTATCAGATGATGGTTTATGATTGCTATGGCCTAATGTTACTGATGATGGTTGATGATGGTTCGCTATTGATAGTTTATAGAATGGGTTTTGATGATTATGCTGTGTTCTTGGGATTGATGATTCTAGATTATGATGGTTTGTTGTTATTGTTTCTGATGGTTGATGATGGTATGATATGCCAATAACATTGAACAAGACTGAGCGCTACGAATGAAAAGTTTATGTTGCTACAGGTTGGCAAGGCTTGACAGCGATGCTGGCTCGGTTGATGCTTTCTGATGGCTGAGCCCAGTGCAGCAGCTGATCCAGGACACAAAGGGGCAAGATCATAGCCACAAAAAATGCACCTTTCTGGCTTGAGTGAAAATTGGCCTGATCTTCGGCTGACTAACCGAAAACGATGGTATATAATGATCTGTGTTGAAGTAAAGCAATTTTTCTGTGGACAGTTTGGTGCAACTGATGAAGTGTCAATATTCTCCGTCAACTATCCATCATGCGTTCATGATTGAGATATGGTGGTTTTTCAAAATAGGGGTATCCCAAATCATCCAATTGATTAAGAATTCTCCCACATCACCATTCTTGGGGTAACCCCCCCATTTTAAGAAACCACCAGGTATAGTATAGTCGGCATATCCCCTAAAACTGTTGGATATTATCCCCTATCGATCATGATAATCCTCTATCACACTATAATTGGTATATCCACCATTATTGCTCATAACCCTTCTATCGTTCACCATTCTCAACCAATATCAATCATTCACAGGCCATAAATATCCATCAAATACCATCAAAATTGGACTGCTAGTAGCTAGTGCTGGTTGATCAGTAGCCCATCTCATCAATGAATCTCATCTACAGTATAAATCTCATCTAGATGAATAATTTATGGGAAAGCTACTCATCCACAAATATCATCAAAAGTGGGGAAGGCTAGTAGCTAATGCTGGTTGATCTAGTATATGGATGTATATGGAGGGTAGCTAGTAGCTAGTAGCTAGATCAACCATCCATAAACATCTCATATCCATAAATGCTAGTAGCTAGTTGGAATGCTAGTAGCTAGTTGAGATTTCCCATCCATAAACGCCCATCTCATCCCGAAAACACTCAGTAGCTGGTGCTGCCATGGCATGCCGATTCGGATCGCCCCAGGTCGCGCGGGGCCCGGGAGGGTCCAGGCGCGGCGCGGCTCGCCGTTGGCTCTACGGCTGGTGGTCCAGGATTGGAATGTTAATGACATATGACCATCCTGGAGTAGATAGAATATCAGGAAGCATTATATAAGCATTTAATACTACCATCCCAGTTGTTGATATATAACCATCCCTTGAGTAGATAGAATATCCTCCATGTTCGATATTAGAAGCATTTATTTCCAGGATCACTATAGGTTGATAGGGGGTGATGGGCTGACATCGGATGGTGTGAGAGGTGGCTGAGAGAGGTGAGGTCGTGAATGATAGTTAAGAATGGTTGATCGGCTGTATTGGCTGCACGGTCATGGTTGTTTGATGCTGGTTTTGGTGGTGAATATTTGTATTCAAGTGATTTGTAATGTGTTTTTAGTTGGTAAGCGATAGTTTGCCAGGGTTTTGTCTGAAAGGTTGACCATGATCAGCAACCAACAGCAAGCGTCAATAATGTTTGTGGTTAATAAAGACTGGTTCTTGATGGCCAATGATGGTGAAGCATGTTCGATGATTATAGCAGTTGATTTCCAGACCGTTAGATAGAAGTGATAGTGCAGCAAATGAATCCACTTTTCAGGCGGCCAGAATAGCCATAACTACAAAAGTGATGAGGAGAGAGGGCAGCCATTTTCGACCACTGAAACAAGAGAGGAGCAAGATATCGGCAATACGCCAATACGCAAAACGACATGTGCCAGCTCTGAGCCAGTCATTGCCAATCTTGAGCAGTTCATGACCAGTGGCTTGCTGCTTGTTACCGGTTCTTAGCTATAACGAAGCATCATTAGCCATTAATTATTGAACCGCCACGAGCCATATCATGACCCATTGCAGTATTAGTTGCCACTAATGGCTTCATCATAGACCTTCCATGTGAGGGTCTAGCATGGCCATGTTGGGTTCGTCACGGGAGGTGGGAACGAAGGCAGTGCCCTGGTTTGCTCCTCAGATCTTCATGGGAACCTCAAGGGGCTTAACGTGTGAGGTTCAACTGATCGTAAGTTGTCCGTCAGAAATCAGATTTTTCTTCGGTACATGTTTGTATACGTTCTTGGTAATTACATGTTTCTCCAAGACATGAGCACGCAGATTAGAAAATAGGACAGGATAGAATTGGAGTACACAGACAGACAGACGGACAGACAGACAGACAGACAGATAGATAGAAAGATAGATAGATAGATAAGTGCTTGGATTTGACTAAATAGACAGAAATATAGACATTTGCTTGGATTAGATTAGATAAACGGGCAGACAGACAGATAGATGGAAACTGTAGATAGATAGATAGGTAGGTAGATAGATAGATAGATGCTTGCTTGCTTGCTTGCTTTCTTGCTTGTTTGTTTGTTTGTTTGTTTGTTTGTTTGTTCGTTCGTTGGTTCGTTGGTTCGTTGGTTCGTCGGTTCGTCGGTTCGTCGGTTCGTCGGTTCGTCGGTTCGTTGGTTCGTTTGTTCGTTTGTTTGTTTGTTTGTTTGTTAGTTTGTTAGTTTGTTTGTTGATTGATTGATTGATTGATTGATTGATTGATTGATTGATTGATTGATTGTTTGTCATGATATGGCAACCTGGTGTGATGTGGCATCAAATGTCAGTGTGCACAAGGAGGTCGAGAAAAGCAAACGAGCGGCGGGAAAGACTGCAACCGAACCCTTGATCACTTAGATATGGACATCAGCTGACTCAGCTGCCGAGGTCAACGGTCGTTTGGATGCTCTGCAGCGTCAGGAGCAGCTGCTGGTTTCATGATCTGGGCATATCTGGGCCCTTGCCTTGGGGGGTTTTGATGGGAGTTGCTATCGATGAGTCTTCCTAACAGCGGGCTTTAGGAACTTTAGGAAGGTGGCCCTCCCAGGGGGTTGGCCGTGGTCAGCCATGGTGAAGACGGCAATGGGAGTCTAGGCCCCTGACCCATAGGCATGGGTGGGGTCATGGCGCAAAAACTGCACGCTCCGCCGCTGCCTGGCTGACACAGCTAGGGCATCATGGAAAGATGATGTGCGAATGTCAGATTCCGTGCGCTGATCAAGAGACAAGATGCCTTTGGGAGCAGAAAGTGGCTGAAGTTAGCGCAGACACAGGGAATAGAAAAGCAGTGCAAGCCTGACGCAGTTTTTTTGCTGCTTTCAGCATCTTGATTCGATATTTTCCTCGCTCACGCGGGTTGAGGCCAGGCATTGCTGGTATTGCTGGTCTCGGGGATGCTGTTTCACATGGTTATATATTTGTCTATCTTCATGGTTGTTCATCATTTGAACCGCTATCAGTTCGACTTGTTCTCTGTTTTGAGGCTGGCACACATCCCTGACATTCGCAGAGCATGCATCAACATCGGCTCCAACAAAACCAAGGGTTGACCAGTTGAGTCTCATCATTCTGAAAATTCTCGGGTGACTGGTGGCTCTCCCTGCAGCTGGGGGGCCGGGTCTGCGAACGGAAGAATGCGGATCGTTTCTGGAGATGTTGAAATCATCAATTAGCTGGTGCATGGGAGATTTTTGCAGGTTGCCACATGACGTATGAATCTCATCTGGTTTGGACGTGGGAGATGGCTTGTTTACTTTTTAATTGGCAGTGGAATTAAGGCGCATGAGCCACAAGACAATTTTCACTTCCGGCCATGCATTTGCACTTGCCAGGTTTTCTATTTCAGTCCAATGGTGTGGAGCCGCAGGGGGCTAGAGACCAATGGTATGGCCGAGGAATCGGGGTACCAGCGAGGATGGGAGGACCCACAATCTTGTCAGCACTTGAATCCTTTCGGCGGGTGGCAAGCTCTCATTGCTTTGCCCAACTCAGTCCTCGATGATTCTCACCCTGAAACAGTGTCTAAGCGGGTGCCTGCTGTTTCGATGCAACAATGGTTGCTGAATTTCCTTCATGGCAGATCCATATTGATAAACCAGGTGCATGTCTGGGGCCAATTGCCAGCTACTTCAATCTAATTTGTGATAGCTAATCAATCTAGTTAGGCGTATCATTCATGTTGATCTGTACCAATATAGCTAGGCAATGCTAGGCACATATTTTTGTCGGCATTTCTGACAACGGGTGGTTGGCCCATATGGAACTATCATGAAACAAACCCACTATGCTTTGGATTTGGCTCAGCTCAGGCCCCAGCACCCTGGTTGTTCCTGACGGGTTTGGGGTGTCTCTTCGTGGTACCCCAGTTCGCCAGTGACCCCCATCCATCCATGGAGACTCGGAGCAGCTTCCTGATCCCGGGAGGTCCAAGGCCTTGAAACACCTTTCAGGTCTTTCTGACGACAAGAGTCAGAAATATAGAAGGATACTTTTTTTTCGGTGTCTCTCTCTCTCTCTCTCTCTCTCGCTCTCTCTTTGTCTTTCTCTTTCTCCTGGTATGTTCATTATCTACGGCTTTTCTACAGCCACTCCACGGAGAGAACAAGGATGGCCACCAATGCTCTGAATATCGAATTGTTTGAGCAAGGTCGTGGGAAAAGGCATCCTTGTTGACCCATGCACACACGTGAGACAGGTTTCAGCACCATCCCAAGCATACAGAAGTCGGGCTTAGCTTTCATCCATCACCCTAGTTTCGGCCCCCCAAGGGAGCTCACGATGCCATTCTGAATGTGCACAGCCTTGTGAAGGCGCAGATGGGGCACCCGGGTATCAAGGTGGCAAGCCCATCCATTCGGAGGTCCTTCATCAGCATGAACCATTCATCACAGCACCAAGTGATTGGTGTCATCAATCGCCTGTTTGTGCGTGGGAGCTTGCTAATTGGTGGTATTGTCCATTCCAGTATTCATGTTTGAACTGATTTCAATGGTATTGTGCAGGTTGACCGAGTTCATCCCGCAAATTGGAGTAATTCGTCCAAAATCTTGGCCGTTGACAGCGGATCACACATGGGCAGGTTCCAAACATTCCTCTGTAGCTGGGTCAAGAGGGGGCCCATGGTTTTGAACCCAGGCCATTGGTGGGAAATTTGCGCCCCCACGGTTCATGCACCTTTATTGATTACTTGTTGCTGTAGACATCCCTGTCATTGTTGATCCTTTGCCCGCGAACATTGTTCACTACTGTAGCCATTTTCAGCTGGGTCTCCAAGTCAATTATGATGGTTGTTGCTTGCTAGCCCCGGTTGTTGAACATCATTCACTATTATTGACCTCCACGACCAAACGATTACTAGCTGTCCCTGGCCATTCCAAACAGGACATTGTGGTTGCTAAACCATGTGTGATCATTAATACTAAATTGTCATTGACCATCATTAACAAGAATTAGCGGTGCTAAGACATAGTTATAAGCCATTAACCACTATTATGGTGATCATAGCTATTAAACATGGTTAATCTCCGCTAAGACATGTATCAGCCATGAACCACTACTAGTTATCACTAATGGTTAAAGCCCATGCACTAGTGATCATAGCGATGATTGCCTTCGACCACTGATGCCTGTTGGATCTCCGGGCGAGGCTTCTCAGGTGTCGCCTCGGCTCTTAGAAACCCTCAACTGGCACGTGAGCACCGTACGAGGCTGAGCTGCACAGGCATCTCCTGTGCCCGGGGTTGAAGACGGTTGGATTGTATGTAGACATAGGCAAGTGAATGTGTATAGATAAATGAATAAACTAATGAATAGATCAATAAGTAAATGGATAAATTAATAAGTGAATAAATAAGTAAATAAATAGATAAAGAGAGAGATACATACATAAATTGATCAGGAGAGAGAAATACATAAATACATATATAAATAAGTACATGAATTAATATCAATTAAAACATTTCAATAAATAAACAAATAGATAAGTAAATAAGTAAATAGATAAATGAATAAATAGATAGATACATATACATATATATATATATATGTACACATGTACACACACACATGTACGTATGTATTTGTCTTTTAGATGCATGTGCATCTATACATGTAACCGTCTTGCGGATGTAAACGGTAGTGTGATTGCATGTGCAGTAGAAATGCTTTGCACGTGCACGTGTGCACGTTGAGATTATGATGTGTATGTGTGCTTGTTTGTTAATTGGCTTCTGTATGCAACTGGCTGTTTGTGACAGAATGCCAAGAACCTAGCAAGCTTTGTGGGTAGTGACTGCACCGACAGTCCCACCGGATCCACTAGTGTCTCCGGTGTCGGAAAGCTTGCTGCGGGAAAGAATGGGTACAGGGGACCCACCGCCATGTCAGTAGGGTTACTGTAGCATGCATGCATGGAAAGACAAAACTTCACAGGCAAACCAGACAGACAGAGACAGAGACGCTCGCATATCTGGGAGATGTGCGTACGCACGTGGACTGGATGTGCTGGTAAAATTGCTGAGAGCACATATGTTACATCACAGAGATCCACATGGTCCCTTGCAACGATCCAACGAGGTCTATGATGTGCATGTTGGCCAACCCTTCAATTTCATCTACGATGTCTGCGGCTTAGATCTGTTTGCCACGTCGCTTTGCGACGCACTGTCTTAAACAGTCGGCACCCCACCTTCGTTTCCGTACATAGGAGAGTATGTTGGGTATACTGACGCTTGTCCAACGGTCCCTGCACAGATAATGTTGGTTTCACAACGGTGCTTATCAATTGTGGATAATAATGTTCAATATTGATCAATATTGATGATGGTGAGTGAAAAAATATTTGAGAGCTTTATCCTGCGCATCTTCTCATCCCAGGGGCTGTTCCCCTGCCTTGGCACCCTGGCTGCTCGCCCAGGTCTTGCAGTTCTCTTCTGGACGCGACAAGTTTTGTGCCTTGATGCAAGGCTATGCCAAATTCGCCAGCGAGGCCAGGTGGAAGGCATGAAATTGGTCCGATTGGAAGGTGTGGGGCCGAAGGTGTGGGGCCTTGAAACTAAGGACATCGAAGCGCAGCTAGTGAAAGCTCAACATTATGGTTTTTTCAGCGCATAAAAAACCAGGATGTGAGGGGTCATCCCATCGCTAGTGGTTTTCACCAGTCGTCTCGCTGATGTTTCTAGAATCATCAGTGACACATCCTCAGTGCTCAGCCACGGAGGTCCTGGCGGAGCCAGACAGTGAACGCCACTGGATGTACAGAGGAATCGAGGACGTGGCAATGCGGGGTGCTGCGGGGCTGGGGGGCAGCAACTCATCAATTTCTCATCAATCCTTCGGCCTTGGAGCATGGTTTACGCTGAGACTCGGCAGCCACCCTTCGCCCGCAGAACAGCCTTTCGGATGGTCGGAAGATCTTCCGACTCTTCAAGGAGTTCCGAGAGGTCTACAAGGTGCGCCTGGTTGCTGAGTGCAGCTGATGTCTCCGCCTTGAATCTCTTTGTTTGGGGGGGCAGGCAAGGGGTCAAGGTGGTGCCGTTCAGCACTAGGCAAGGGATCGTTCGCCTTGATTTTTTGCTGGGAGGCTTTGATGCTTTTGTGTCGCACCATCCCGAACAATCGCAGAAATATGCAAACGTGGAGGTTAACTTCGATGTTTCGGGGTCAACTTCCATGTGTAGGAGTGGAACGTTGTGCTCACCAGCTGCGCGATTTGTTCGAATTTGTTCGGCATTCTTTTCCTTGTTTGATTTTGTCCTACGCTTGCTTTGTTCTGATGCTGTTGTTTTCATTTATCTTGCTATTCCCTCCTTCTGAGTCTAAATCTGAACTCAGTGGTAGTTGCAATTGAAACGTTAATCTGATCCAACTTCATAATTTTGCATAAGTTTCTATCACATCTAATGTGACGAATTCCAATCTAAATCAAGTCTAAACAAGTCCACTCGAATAAAAAAGAATCGAATCATATCTAATCTGGTCTCACCGAGCTCTTGTATTTTTATTCTTCTGGCGTTTCGACCGTATTAATTATGATGTTGCCCTACACTACCATCATATTAACCTTTGCTAATACCAACCACCATTGACTGCTATAAATATCAACCAATTGCCACGTGTTAACCATAGTTGACATCCACCAATGATCAATTAAACCTATTAACCATCATGATCATTAATCAGCATTATTATGAACAATATTATTGTTTGTCATGATCATTATTGTTATTTACTATTACAAACCACCATATTAAGCACTACAAACCACTTGACTAACCATCATGATTATGAATGATTACTCACGACTATTGCCATTAACCACTACAAACCACTCATGATCATCAATCATTACTATTCATGATCATCCATCATTACTATGATTGACCATTCTTAGCCACCGTTGACCGCTTTAATACATCTACCAACCATGGCTGGCTGAGGTGCGTCGCGGCTGGAGTCGTTTCAGCCTGGGAGCGCAAGATGAGGGGTGCCTTGGTGGCGGATCTGGGCGCTTGACATGGCTATGGGTCAAGCACTTAACCATCAATCATGGTGGATAACCAACAAAACTATAGAGAAAACAATGGTTGATGATAGGGGGACCAGGGGTACAAGGTTTTGACCCACTGCCATATGATGGTTTCTGAAAAAGAGATGGGAATCATGGGGCTCATCATGGCAATTGTATAGGTCATGATGGTAAAGAGATGGGTGGTGGAGATGATATGGTTAGTAGAATTTTGATCATGTTGAGCTGATGTGGGTGGTTGATAGGATCCCCAAAATGGAGGGTTTATGGCTCAACATGAGTAGAAAAAGGGTGTTTTGGGGGTACCCACACTTCAGGAAGCCTCCATATGGGTCTCAGAGGACGGCTGGTAGTCATGGATGGTTTATTACTGTCCATGATTAATACAACGGATGATTTTGGGGTACCTCGAATTTGAGAAACCGCCATGTGGTTAACCACTGATGATTAAGCACTGATGGACTGATGGTTGTCATGGTCCACCGCTATGGGTTGATATGCTTGTTTAAGCACTGATAGTGAATGGGGTTGATATGGTGGATTTGGTTGATATGACATGGTTAGGTCACAGCGCTCAAGGATACGAGTGGTGATTGTCCATCAACCAATGGCAGTAGTCATGATGGGCAGGGAGACCTGACAGCGATGGAGAGAGAGAGAGTCATGATGGTTAGTAATGCTCATGGTTGATGAGCGATCATGGGACATCCATAGCAATAGGACCCTCCATTCCTATTCTTTGATGATACATCACGGGCTATTGATAGTACATTGGTATGGACTTCCCACTGTGCACGTTGAGACGCCACGCCCTGGTCATCCTTGGCATCCCCGGAAGTGAACTGGCCTGTTGGGCTCACCCAGGACCTTCTCAATCCCGGCTGCATGTGGAGTGCTTGACATGTCGGGTGGCCCAGGGTGCCAGGGGAGTGGAACTGTGCTTGTCATGTTGACCTTTGGCATTGAAGGATCGTTTGCAGCAGCGGTGGGTGATCTAACGCCCACCTGGTGTTACTTTTTGAAGTTCAGAGGTCGCAGAGGATGGGAAAGGTCATGGCAGGACGAAGCCTTGGTTGACTTCCCCCACATGGGTCGCTGTCAGCTGAGGCTTGGTCATAGCTGCTCCTTCTTCTATTACCTCGGTCCGCTTGGATGAGTTTGAGTGGGCGCTCTGTCAAACAGGGGACCAGTTGCACTTGGGTGTTTCGGCCCAAATTCACCACCAACCAGTCCCGAAGTCACCTCACATGAGCATTCGGCAGCAGCTTGAGAGCCATTTTCTTGAGATTATAGAGGTGGGTGTTTCTCAAAAATTGGGATGCCCACAAAAATGAGTGGTTGATTCTTGCACATGGCCATGGGTGGATGACAACCAGGGGGTCACCGCCGCATGGATCGCCAGGTGACAACCTCCTGTGGGCCGCCTCGGTGGGATTGGTTCGGTCCAAGGAAGTGCCTCAGATGCAGAGGAGGACCCGAGCTGCGACGCGAGCTGCCGTCCCTTGGGGACCCTGGGGGTGGCCGACTTGGGGTGTCCCTCGGGGTGTTCACACCATGGGTGTTCGATGCTTGGAAGTACACGGAAGTAGTGCTAGTTGTGGAGACCCCTTTTTTTGAGGGATTGTTTGACCAAGTGGCGCGTTTGCAGCCATCACCAAGCTTTGGGCATGTTCACAGGCATTGGATCGCCAGAAGTCACTAGAACACGCGATATTTGGTGCGACTGGTATGTCCTTGCCCATGTACCGCTCCCCCAATGGGTTGCTCCAGGATGTGGAAAGGTTTCCGTGCCTCGGCTGTAGCACTAAGCAGTGTGGGAAGTTGAGGGGGAAGTCATGTTCTCAGTTTTAGACCTGAGATGGCAGCTTCCAAAGTATGGCTTATCCAATGTAATTCCAGCTGGGGGACGAACATTTTTGGTGATGGTTATTTGACACATCTGACATTCGCTCGTTTATTGCAGGCAAAAAGCAGATCCCAACCAAGGAAACACGCAATTTAAGTTGGTGCCAGCCAGCCTGACGAAAAATGGTTGCAAAGTCAGTAGGGGGAGTACAAACTATCACTTTAATTCCATACAATGAATTACAAGAAAGTCTTGGTCTATTGTTGGAGATCTCCTCTTTCAGGAACATGTTGATGTTTACAGTTTGCCTCAGCGCAAGCTTCGCCTTCTTTCCAGGTGCCCCATCAGTGTGATAGCTTGTTAGTGATTAATCCCAAGACTGGCAGGCCAGGCTCACTGCTTCACGGGGAAGCAGTTTCAGTTGCAACGGGCTGCATGCATACAGACATAGAATGCACGGCACATGTGACCTGCTGAAGGCAAGAATGGTGCGGTCTTGAGTTCTCTGGGCGGCGTGAGCAGCTGGAGGGCCCAGGGGGGTTCTGTGCTGATCGCCGAGGTATCAGGCAGCTTCTTGTTGCGTCAACATTTCCATTATCAGAAGTTTGAATTCATTTGCCAAGTGCCGGTTGCAGGTTTTGAAGTGGTTACTCCGGTCTTTGGGACTTTCTTCCATGTTACCCTGGTTCGAAGGTCTGAACATTGGATTCTGCCTCTGAAGTCGTCCTAGCGCGTAATGATCATAGGCAGTGCTTGGATAACCCAACAAGGATCCCGAAAACAGGGGCCGAGTTACCACGCCCCCACTGAGGCGTGAAACGCAAGCGCAATTGGGCTTCGATTTGGAGGTTGCACTTTGCGATAGGCACCATGCAGGGGTGCAGGGGTGCAGGGTTGATTGAGCCATAGGAAGCCATTGGGATCAAGAGCACCTGGGTAGAGACCCAGTGGGATGCAGCTCGCTTCAGAACCAAACCGTAGACGCGAAATGTTCCTTCACGAGCTGGTCAGATGCGACGTGTCGATAACTAGATCCATAGATAGGGAGAAAGGTAGACAGAGAGATCGACACAAAATGACGCAAATGCATGTCTGTCATGAGGCAAAAGTATTCAACGTGAGTAGATGAACATCCCCCCATAGAGCTCTCAGATGATGCTTCCAATCTTGGGCCCCGAGTGCTGGGCTTTACCGTACCCATATGGGCCAATGGTTGACTGGCTGTATTTTGGTGTATTTTTTTGTCGGGGCCCTTGTGGCAACCAAACAGGTGAGCACACCTGGGTGAAAAGTGTCAGAGAACCAGAAGAATTGACCCGGCACACCTAGTAAGAAGCAAACTAAATGCCCCTTTGACATGTCAGTTTCACTGCTTGTCCATGGGTCGCCCTGGGCTCATTTCAGGGACTTTAGCAGAAGCAGACTTTAGCAGATGGATGTTTGTTGGTACCTGGGCGTTCCCCAGATCCGAGCCGATGGCTTGGGAGGTGCCAATATCCTGCTGTTTTACAAAGCGGTGCAACGCCTTGGATGGAAGAGTGGCTCCCCCCCCGGGAAACTGAAGCGGTGCAATGCGCATGTCTCTGCTGGCAATCTGAGTCCTGGTGGATAGTTGGGGTGTTTCCCTTTCACAATCTTATGATACCCTCGTATTTGTTTGTCGATCTAACCTAATCTATAACTATGTCTATATCTGTGTCTCAATCTGTTGCTAAATGTCTGTGTGTGATTTTTAAAGATATAGATCTCTCTCTCTCTCTCTCTGCCTTTCTCTATCTTCAAATCTATCTATATCTTTTTCCCTCTCTCGTCTCTCTTGATATCTTCATTCTGCATCGTATGTTGCTTTCGGTGCTTGCACTATCCCTTCCGGGAACCTTCTTTTTCGCATAAGCAGGTCCTCTGGCTGGGGACCCCCGCCTCACATATTCCTACAGATCTTTGTTGTGCACCGGATGCTTTGACGTGTCCAAGGGCATCCCTCACTATAGACTCGCAAAGCACCTTTGAGTCATGAGAAACTGAAAGCTATATAGACCCAAATCTGATGCTCCATGTCATACGCTTCATGTTCCACAACCCATGCATGTGGACAGAGAATCCTTGCGCCCAGGCCTAGAGGGACCTGATGTGCGTGCCTGAGATGGGGGTGACTGAGTGGCTGGTGTCAAGAGATGGATTTTCTGAGGATGCCAGACTCTTCCACACCCTGGAGATCATTGGCATGTTGGCCAGCTACAGGGTGTTGCTCTCGAAGCTACACATCATGAAAGCCTCCCATGCGAGGCGCTCTGGGAGGGACTGGGTGGGGAACAGAGGCAACAGATGCCACAAGCAGAGGCAAGGAATCTTGGCTGTTTCCATTTTTCCGATGAAGATTATGAAAGGCTTCGACCTGAGAGCTGTTTGGGCACTCATCCTCGGAGTTTGGCCAGGGCTGTTCCGACAAAGTTGGATATCCACACAGGTTATCAATGATGTGCTGCCCCGGAACGGTGCTAAACCGGTTCATCTGCAACAAACACAGCATCGCGACCGATCTTGCGCGCGTTCGTTTTGGCTTAGGGGGTGCCATCAGCAACTGCGGACGCCAACGGAGGCTGGGCCTTTTGGCCATGTTGGCTGCGGCCTGCGGCATCTGGAGCAACTGGCGGAAGGCCAGCGGTGGCGGAGCAGTTCCCTGAAAGGCAGGTGGATCTTCTTGACGTGAAGAAAGGCCATAAAAGATAGGCCGCATATTAAACATGTGCATCATGTGCGTCATCATATGCAATCAGACATGATGCGAAAGAACATGTGCAAATGGAAAGGCATAGCAAACATAACGTATGAAATGCAAACACATTTTTTCAAATGCGTAAAACATGTATGCGAATAATGAACACACGCATATGTATATATAGAAAGTAGATCTGGATCTGTAGCCAATTATGCACGCGTTTGTTTAAAATGTTCATGAACGTGAACATTTATCTGCTCGGTTGCAATTGCCTGCACCCTAAAAGGGCTGCCTTCGGACATGCGGGCCAAAAAGTGTTTATGATACTGTTTACCTATGATATGTATGTCTTGTAACCAAAATTGTGCATATCACGCTGTTTCTTGATATTTGTGTTTGATATTCAGGTCACTTTCCATAGTTTGAACTTGCGCATTCAAACCGAGTGTACGTACTTTTGGGCATGCATGGCACGCACACACACACACACACATCACCCACACACACAAAGTAGCCTGCGCGCCAATCGGGCGTCTCTGTGAGACGGCGGGACCGCCAAGCCCATCGAGAGAGAGAGAGAGACACACACACACACACACACAGATAGATAGATAGATAGATAGATAGATAGATAGATAGATAGATAGATAGATAGATAGATAGATAGATAGATAGACAGACAGACAGACAGACAGACAGATAAGTAAAAACATAAGAAGGTGCTTGCACGCACGCGCAGACTCTCTCTCTCTCTCTCGCTCTCTGTCTCTCTATGTTATCAGCCTGTCTTTGTACATGTATAGGTGTATGCATGTCATTACTAATGGGTATCGTGGTTTCACGTGACCATTCCACATCTCAGGCATCATCAGTCATGTAAAACGAGTGGTCGCGACCGGTCACTGTAGGATAAATGGCAGTTGCTTTCCCAATAGCACGCACGTGAGATCTAGACGTGGCAACTTTTTGCTTTGTGTTTTCGTGCTTTGTTGGTTTGCTCATATAAGTCGTTTGGCAAGAGCACCCGCTACCATGCTCCCCTCTTAGACTTCATGAAGCCAAGTGCCCCTGGGCCAAATCCACCCAGGGGAGAATGCTGGCTCTACCTTCGAGCGCCAGGTCCGCAGAAAGAATTGTGGCACCAAAACCTTTGTGGTGGCGGGTCAGAATCCAAAGGCTGCCGGGGAGGGCCCGCTTAGTGGAGCAGTTTGGTGTGCAGAAAGGTCAATGAATTCACTGAGTTGGAAGCACTGCCCATTTCACAAGACCGTACAAGTAGCTGTTCATTCTGCTTTGCTTTTGCGACGTGGACTTCACCATAGCTGCCAGTTTGTTTCTCCGTGGGCTTGAGGATGTCCCTCAACTCGTCAGCCCGCCCCATGAAAGCTTGAGACGATGGAACAGGTTTAGCAATTTCAATTTGCCCATGGGACAAAGATGACCATGTCTTTACCGGTCTGTGGGTGGTTTATGGGCATCTCCATTATTATATGAACAGCTCCATGTCAATGCATATAGGTCAAAACTCCAAAGATGCCCTTTGAAACTGCTTCCAGGCCATCCAGAATTGATTTTGCATTGACTGTCGGGGCCTCTGCTAGACTGAAACCAGGTTCCATACTGAACATGACCTGGGCCGAGGCTGAAGCTCAGAGTTCTTCAGTACCCTGTATATATTTCAGGCGGTCGTTCCAAAGGGTGAAAATAGCATAATGAAAGCATTGTGTATTTTTTTCAAGGCCAGCAATGGTTGTGAATTTGGGAAGCCCAAGAAGCAAGGATCTTAAGATTCCAAAGGGTTAGGGGGATATTTCATCAAAACTGCAAAGACTCCGCAAAAGAATGGCCATGATTTTGGAATCACAGCCGATGCATTTGTACATAGCATGTGAATCTGCAAGCGGCGTGGTGCATCTAGTGCACTGCGCAGTCAGCGGGCATCCCTGAAGTGAGAGTGCCGCTATCCCGGGGAAGGACTCGGGGCTCATTTTTACAGGGGGGCAGAGCCTGGGTTCACTCAAAGGGCTGTGTAAATTGAATGAAATTGAGATGTGAAGTATGGCGAGGTGAGAGAAACCATATGGTGATTTCTCAAAATAGGGGACCCCCAAAATGGTTGGTTTACTATGGTATATTTCTACAGTGAATATATAGGATGATTTGGGGGTGCTTATTTTGAGAAACCACCATGTGAAACATTCTGAGCTTGCGAAAAATCGAAAAAGGTGAATGAAGTCGTGACACTAACAACATGTTGCTTGGTATGCCTTCAACTGGGCACAAGCCACCCGGCACTCCAGTCTCAGAAGCACACTACAGCTTGTTGAGTGAGTGGCTCCTGCGCCCCATGGAAGAATCCAGTGGAGGAACATATTTAGTCAACTTTGAGCTGAACCATTCTTCTCAATTGAGTCATTTCACAGGTTGATCAAACACGGTCAAGCCTTGTGTTGATGATGGTCCTATTGGTCATGGCACGTGCAGCCACTCTTGGAGGTACACATTGGGTATGAATCAACATGAATCAACTACAGGTTAGCTTGCGCAAGTTTCTTTTCAACAAGCCCTGGTTGATAGTTTTTGTAGCCGAGCCTGTGCACTATAGTCGCAATGAATCGCAACAAACAAAACCATCAACTTTATCCATCTTTGGATTAATCGTTTGGGTGGAGTAGGAGCTCCCTAGCACGTCGGTGGGATCCGAACGTGAGCAATGTCCAAACATGTCTAAACCTGTTTGATTGATATGTTGGAGGTTCGTCTGGTTTGCTTGACATGATGCTATGGCTTGGATATGTGTGGACGGTTATTTTTGGTCAATCATATCTTTTCATGGTTGGAAGAACTGCGAATGTTTTTTTGTTTTTTCGTTCGTGACCCTTCTCTGGATCCTGGTCACCGGCACAGCAAACAACAGCTGATCAGCCTGTGCGCAACGCGTTTTTGGGCAGAGTTCTGACTTGGAAAGATGCAGATGAGGCAGATGAGGGTGTGTTGTTCGACCACGCTGATCATTTGGGCTGGTTAGCTGACCGTCATTGTAGGTAACTGGACAAATGTGGACATAGACATGTGCATGTACATGCCCATGCGCACAGACATGCAAACAGTCACTGTGGAGTAAGCAGATTCGTGCGCACACACACACACAAAATACGTGCTGTTTTTACGTGATGTGGTAGCGCGTGTTGTGTCATGGTGAAACTTGATCGCGCTCTCCGTTTTCAAGCTATTGTAGCCTGAGAGTTCAGTATTACTGCATATTCCTCCTGTTCGTTTTCCATGTCTGCTCTTTGGTGGGCCTCACTTGCGGCCGGCTGCACTCGCTTGGCTGCTCTGCGCTCCCATCAAGATCTGGCTCGTGAATGCGAGTATCGCGAATTACTGAATGCCGAAGTGACACAGACTTTCTGGGGAGTTGAGGCGAGCCATTTCGTTCGATCAGGGGCTCCCATTGGTACAGGAGTTTTGATCAAACTCCTACGTTATTACGTTGTTGAGCCAAGTTATTAGAACAGAAAGACGGAAGCGGGGTCTTGGCTTGTGGGGAGCCCCCCTCATCCAGGTGAGGTATTGCGGAACTTCGATGACTTTGACCAGATCCACGCCCAAAGCAGATGCCTGGGATGAGGTCAATTGGTTGCTTCCCCGTCTTCAGCAAGAAACTGGTCTGAAGTTCCGTCCGCGAGAGCAATGTCAACTAGATTGGGTGGTATGGGTCGGTTGGTCTCTTGCTTTCTTGGCTGATTGAGGATTGCCCATTCTGAGGGGGCTTCTGGGATAAAGCTTCCACCAGTCCCAATGTGGATTGAAGGAAGGCTTACAGTACCGAACCCGCATGATTGGGATATTTTGGGGGTTGCCCCACTTGGAAGACCAAGAAGAATGCTAGAAGTCCGATTGCTACCATATGTGACCACTGTGTGGCAAATCTTTTTGTTTTTCAGGAAGAGTTTACCAAAGAAGACCTTGCCAATCTCAAGAAGCACCTGGGAAGCTACGAGTATTCCATGGGGGTCGGAATGCTTGGTCGGGGCCTGGTGCCTTCTCAGCCAGCCGATCGGGAGTGGGCCTTCGAAGGAAGTGGGGCGGCTGTGGTCAAATCGGTCCTTGCCTTCGAGGTCCGTCGTCCAAACTCAGCTTTTGGTAGGGTGAAGTGCCCGATCTCTGGCAGGCGATTAGTCACCTATGAAACAAATAGATCTCGCTTTGTGTATATACATATTTATATTCATGTATATACATACATAAACGTATAAACGTGTAAACAAGTAGCAGGTGAATAGTTCCAAGGCCAAGCAACCAACAAGAACCAGCTACCCAGCAGTCCGTTGATGTCAGGTGAAATTGGGTGATGCTCTCAACAAGCTGCCGTCCACCTCTGCTGATCTCTGGCGTGGGGCCTGGCTCCCTCCCGAAACTCTGCAGATGATCCAAGCTGCGTCTGAAAGCAGCGAGGCCACGGTGAAATTCCCATGGTTTCAGTCCGCCACCACCGACCAGACGCATTCCTACACCTTCATCCACAGCAAGTGGCAGCCAGCCTTTTGTGCACCCCGGTGTGAGAAGAGAGGCTATGCCTTCCCCGTCCATTTTCATATCCAAAGCTGCCTTGCCAAGAACGTGACTGAATGGAATCCAGATGAGAAAGAGCTCATTTTGCTTCCCAATTTGCCCTTCAAAGTGAAATCTGTCACAAAATTGGCCAATGATCCAGTCTGGGAGATGACTTCCAAAGAGCTGCAGGCATGGCTTCGTGAATCCCATTACTTGCCTTCTTGGTACGTCAACTCCTGGAGCAACTTCGTGAGCGATCCGAACCGAACCCGAGGGCCCTGGCCAGCTTTGGCGGACTTGGCGCAGAAGTGGATGTGGAACGGACCTGCCTTCCTCGCTTGGTATGGAATGAGGTTTTCCAATCCAGGGCTGGGAATTCCTGATGCCATGAACATTTCATGGACAGAACGGTCTGACCTCTCCGACACCATAAGGTCTCGTTTCAGGCTGGGAAGCATCTCGCAGATGGGCGGCCAGCTGGAAAACTCGGTCCATTTCTTCTACGCGGTGGAAATGGAGGATGAGAAACCCTGCTGACCATCCTTTGAGGAGCCCAGCTGGTGCTTACTCCGTGCCATGGCGGGGGGAGCCACAACTGCGCGACGAAGACGGCGTGAAAATGTGCTGCGAAGCGCGCCGCAGACAGGAGACCTCAGACCGACCTTAAGCTCATGGGGGACTGTCTCGGCACTGCATCAATTCAGTAGTTACAATGATTTTATAAATTAACTATATTTATAAGAAGCCTTCATCGATTTTATGTCTATTCATCGTTCTTCTTTCTAAATTCTTCGTGGCCAGGGGGAGCTTTTGTCCTAGCACATTGATGCACATAAGCAAGAAGTAGCTTTTGACCTGACCTGTTCAATTTACGCATCCTGTGTTGGGGTTAGAAGGAGATCCTGAGTGCCGGGGGCTTCTGATCCCCAGAAATCTGAAAGCTGATCATTTATATAGTGTTCGTTGTTTCATATGCCGGTCCTAGCCTGCCATTGTTGCTTGCGTTGTCCTTTTTGTGGTTGACCACGATGACGAACCTACCTGTAAAAAGCGATTTTGATGGTGCTTCTAGAAATCATGTTGGCTGTGTCCAATTTCATGTGGATTTGTCCATGTTTGTGTGCATGGCGACGGCTGTACCTAAGGGCGGTCAGATCTGACCGCCACTCCAAAGACAGGTGGCCCAATGGGTTGGCAAGGCATGGCAAGGCATGGCAAGGCATGGCAAGGCATTTGGCATTCTCGCAACGATCCACTCTGAGGAGAAGCATTTGCCCACGCGGCTCTTGGATGTTTCCGCCGCCCGGGAGCCCCAACGGTTGGAGATGGGGGGGCTCTGCGCGGATGGGAGCGCATTGTGTTGGGTCCTCGCGGAACAAAGTAGTGCCTGGCAACTAGCTACTTGCATACTCACTTAGCCAGTTGCTTGATCTATTACTTCCCTTGTTGGGCAGTGCTTTCATTGGTTCATTACACGATCCCGAGGTCGAGTCAGCTGGTCAGCTTGATTGTTTTAGCTTGCATCTACTTGAACCTTGAGTTTTCTCGAGCCCAGTGGCGCTTGCAGCCTCGATTTAGGATCCCGAAGATTCAAGTTCAGTTCAGCTCGTTGGTTTGCTTCTTCATCACAGCAGCAGTTGCTCGTTGGTTTGTCCGTTTAGCTGGTTACTTAAATAATTGCTTTGCGCGTTGCTTGGTCAAAGGTTAGTTAGTTGCTTAGTTTGTGTGTTTGGTCAACTAGCTGGCTATGTGGTTAGTCGGTGTGTTAGTTTGTGCACTTGCTGTTTTCGTTGGCTGCTTGGTTGATTTCTAAGTACTTATATAACTGGTTCGCCTGTTTGTTTCGCTCCTCTGTTGGTTCATTCATACGTTTCTACTTGGCTGCTCGGTGTCCAGTCACTTGGTAGTAAATTACTTGGTCACTTGGTCGGTTGCTAGTCTGTCATTTGGTGATTCAGTTGATCCCGAGTCAGTGAGTGGGTTGCTGAGTCAGTTGCTGAATCAAACGGTTCGTTGGTTGCCTTGGTCACCATTGGCGCCCACCGATTCTTTGATTCAGGCGCTCAGAGTGAGGTTTTTCGAGTTTGTCCAGCAGGCGTGGGATAGTGATGGATAGTGGGGGGGATGCAGCCTTCCCCCATAATACGGGGTTTTGCCCTGCGTGTGCCTCTTTTTACGGCACTCGCCACAAGAAGGTTCCAATGCTCCGGCCAATATTCCGTAGCATCAAACATGGCCACGTAGTCTGCCACCCGCCTGCTAGTTGATGGTTGTTGGACCTGTTGGAGACCGTTCCAGCCCATGACAATCCGACATTCTGAGATAAGGTCAGATTGACAGCCAGTTTGCAATGCGACAATGTGTGGCAATTATGGGAGGATCATGGCAAGACTTGATTCTTATACATGCTTGCCATGGAGCTTCTTGATGTGTTCTGTATTGTCATCAGGGCATGTCTACACTAACTTTATTTTGGGAGCTGGTGATGACGTGAAATGATCACAAGGGCATAGTTTGGGCAAAGATATGGCGGGCTTGTTGATGATGGATGGGTTTTCAGGGTTTCAAGGCCCTAGAATATCTTATAGCAGATTGCAATGGAAGATGGACAGTGGTTAATTAACGTCTCGACAGGGGCAAAGCTATACTTCCTGCAATGGGGTCAGGTTGCAAAAGAAGTTGGTTCATGACTGCCAGTACCTAACAGTCAAGGCTTGTAAACGGCGGCATGATTGTGGGTACCAGATGTGACTTCCGTTTAGCTGACATCGTCAGCCAGAACAAGTTGGTGAGTTGTTTGGGGCCCTGGAAAACCAGCAGCCATCCCCAAGAGCCATTGGTGAAACCACCAGCCGTGACCTCCAAGCATCACCCACCACCAACCACCATCAACCACCACCAACCACCATCACCAAGCATCAGCCACCATCAGCAGCCTCAACCCCACAGAGCCCTTGCACCGTTGTGAACTCTGTCGTGATTTTTCACCGCAGCGTTGAGCTCGTTGCCTCCGCCATGAAGGGCCGGGAGGCTCCCCTGCTGGACCCCGAGTCCCCTGCCGAGCCGCCGGAAGTCACGCGGGATTCGCCCTTCACGGGGGGAGATGGCCGACCCAGCGAGCCGGACACTTGGAGATCCCAGGGGTCAGCCCTGGTGGTTCACCGGTTCACCAACAAAATTTGTGGCAAAATTGCTGGTGGTTCATCATGGTTCAGCAATATTTGAGTCATTTGTGTGATTGGCCTGTCAGGTTGAGTAATTTTTTGGCTTTGCTTGGAGCCACGCGTTCGCCCAGCAGATTTTTTGGAAGTTGGGCAAATCACAAAGGAATGCGGATAGGTGTTGCTCGCCGTTGATATTTGGTTGATGATGATGGTGATGAATGAATGAATGAATGAATGAATGAATGAATGAATGAATGAATGAATGAATGAAGGTGATGAATGAAAGAATGAATGAAGGTGATGAATGAATGAATGAATGAAGGTGATGAATGAAAGAATGAATGAAGGTGATGAATGAATGAATGAATGAAGGTGATGAATGAATGAATGAATGAAGGTGATGAATGAATGAATGAATGAAGGTGATGAATGAATGAATGAATGAATGAATGAATGAATGAATGAATGAATGAATGAATGAATGAATGAATGAATGAATGAATGAATGAATGAATGAATGAATGAATGAATGAATGAATGAATGAATGAATGAATGAACGAACGAACGAACGAACGAATGAATGAATGAATGAATGCGATGGGGGTGATGATGATGCTGCTGACGATGATCTCTGCTAAGTAGGGAAGCGCTTGGAGGCACAAGTATACAATCCCTGACACCATCTGAAATCACTGGTAGATAGTTTCACGATAAACAACGTTTGATGATGGATTCACCAAATGGCTAATGTTACATCCTGTGACCATTCATGATCAGCTGTGACGGTCTGTGCATCGTGGTCAGGGACGGTCGCCCTCCACACTTAGATCACTGACTTTGACGATGGTTGATCATCCTTAATGATGGCCAATACTACTGATCACCATCAAGGATCAACAATGAGAATCCCTTGTTGATCAGTTGATGCTTGATAATGGTCGATCACAATGCTTGATCATACTGGGTTGCTCGTAATGGTTGATCATAATTGATGAATAGGGGTTGCTCATAATGGTTATTGTTCTCTCTACACTACGTACTACTCATGAGGTTATAGTTGAGTATATCTACGGCATCTTCTAGATCTACTGGATTCTACTGATATATCATGCTGGTATGTCATCCTGGTATATCATCCTGGTTGCTCATGATGTCAAGCACTTCGCACCTTGCGACGCCGAGGAGAGGATTCAGATCATGATCCAAGCAGCACCGCCGGCGCCCGCGAATCTGGCACCCACCAGTCGCTGGGCGTGCCAAGTCCTGGGTCGCATAGCAATGGTCCATGGAAGGATTGCATCATGGTTATATGGCTATGGGTCAATATTAACCAACCAACTAATGGTGGATTTCCACCAACAACAAGAGGGAAAACAATGGTTAATGATGGGGAATCAGGGGTACAGGGTTTTGACCCACTGTCATATGAGTGTTTATTGATAGACAATTTTTTTTGACAGACCAATCCTTGATCAACCAATTTTGGGGTGGTTTCCTAGAATAGGGGTGCCCCCACATCATCCCACATCAACCGTTTATAGTGATAAACCAGCCATTTTTTTGGGTTCCCTATTTTGAGAAGCCACCATATGGCTAGTCTATGGCGATGTAATGGCTGATGTTATTGCTAGTAGACAAGGTTTTGTTTCATTGTTTCATGGTTGAGAACCAGTGGTCATTATCCCTTATCTAGCAAGATGTTTTGCTATGATGCAGTCACAAATGGTCAAGAGTCAAGAGTGATTAATCTTAGAGGATCATTCGTGGTCAGTGGTTGTTGATGGAAGCTAGTCATGCTTGATAGTGGTTGGTCGCCAATCTCACCGAGGAACCTTGGTTTTATTGGGGATCCCTACATTCCCAAACCTTTTTTTTCGCACCGGACTGTTCCGCACGCAGAGTTTCTAAAACCTGGCCATGCTGACCGTCACGCTTCGCCTGGAATGACCATCCGACTGTCACGATCAGTGTGATCGTGGTAAAGCGATACGCCCGGGCTTGATAGGTACTCTAGACCCAAGAAATGCTTATGTGTGGTCCTAGTGGCAATCGGATTGCTGACTACACTAGTCATCACTGAAAGTGATAACTGATGGTGGTTACCTATCATACTGGCCTGTCTTGCTTCAAAGCTGATTCGGTCCAGATACTTGCGAAAGGAACCAGATGAGCTATGTAGAGTACCTTTAGATGTGCGCATTTTGTACGTGTTTCTTTCGCTATGATATGTCAGCCCACTGCTTTCCCTGCCCAAGACATGAATGGACGTAAACAATAATGAAACGCATACACGCAAACATCTTACAACATATCCACACACGCCAAGCATTCAAAGAACTCTTGGAAGCGTTTCTCCATTTCCGACAGATCCAAGTAGGCTCCGAGGCTCAAGGCTCGGTCCATCCTTCGCGAGGCCTCAGTCGCTCCCTGCTCCACTCCGTGGCTGATGCCCCCAGCGGCTCAGATGAGGGCCCGCTGCAAGGCTTGACTTCGGAGGAGGCGCAGAGGCGGCTGCTGGAGCATGGCCGCAACGAGATTCCGGAGAACGTGCCTTGGATTTTTGGGGCAGCGATGAAGCGTCCCTTCGATTCACATCGAGCAAGTGCGACTCAGAAGTCATAACAGAACGTGCGATGGTCGGTCATTTTCATAAAAATGTTTTTTACCAGCTAATGCTGATCTGGATGCTTTCATAGAATAGTATTTAAAAGTGGTCTTTGACAGCTCATGCTGATCTGGATGCTTGCATAAAATAGTATTTAAAAGTGGTCCTTGACAGCTAATGCTGATCTGGATGCGGGTGATTCTGGCGAAACTTCCGTTTGGTTGCATCTTGTTTCCCCCTGTCCAACCACTCTGTGAATTTTCCAGAGCCAGCTTCCATGTCACAGATCGAAATTGAATCTCTACACTCTTTGGGGGCATCAGCGTCCAAGCAGTCTGAGCAACCCAAGGTTGAACCATGGTATGTGATGCTGGGAAAGCAATTCGTGGGAATGATGCCTTTTATGTTGATCATAGCGGCGGTGTTATCTGGGATCACTGAAGACTGGACCGACTTTGCCGTGATCACTCTGATGCTCATTGTGAACGTGTCTTGCCTGCCATCCAGTTCTTGTTTTGGTGGCTTTTTGGCATTCCTCGTCTGTATGTGGGAGATATGGATGTGCAGTTCCCACACGATTACTTCTCTAGATTTTTGGACATGGCTTGAAATTTTGCAATGGAAACAAAGCCGCTTCATTGCCAGCGGCACCGGAGCGACGGAAATCATTGAACAAAAAAACAGGTTTAGTAGGGTATGGGCACATTTTAGGATGGCTGACGCCCAGGACGGGCAAAGATAAGGATTCTTGTTGCCATTGGTTTCGTGTAGGTTTCACAGCCCGTTTTTGGGCGGTCGATTTTGCCCGTCGCCTTGCGACTCCTTTGCACACCATTCCTGTTCATAGCTTGTATTGTAAGTCCTTTGTATATCGGAGGGTTTTGTTTTAGTTGTCCCTTTTCCACCTGCGATGCTCTGCCATAGAGACTTGCCTTTCAGATGGGCAACGTATGTTACCAGCTGTGGGGGTGTTGGCAGCAACCGGCATCAAGGCCCTGATTGGCTTTCATGAGGAGTTTAAGGCACGTCAATCGCTGGACGCGCTCAAGGCCCAGATGACGCTTGGTGACGATTCTGTAGGAGCCATTGTCAAGTTGTGAATACGTATAGGCTCTATACGGGTTTTTCTCGAATTTCCAACAGGGGATGCCACCCCCGCAGGCAATGCAATGCCACATGCCTTCGGGTGCATGGGGCTCCTGGGATCTCCTCCTGCCCTGTTGGTGGTTCCCTGATCCCAGTCATTACCCCTAGTATTGTCGGTTATTGTCCTGGAATAGCCAACAAGTCATCAACCATTGACTTATCACCATGATGGGTCCAGGCCCCTTGGCACTGAGGACCGCCACTGTCCCAGTGAAGCGTGATGGAGAAATGGTCATCATCCCAGTGGCTGAACTGGTGCCTGGCGATGTGACCCTCAGCTGCCCAGCATGCTCACCTGGCTTTGGAGAACCCCCGTGTTTTCATAGGGAAGCCCTGGGGCAGCACCTTTATCTACCCAGGGATCCTGGTCGTATCTACCAAGTATCGATCCAATGAACCACTCGGTGATTTGTCATTGACAGGACCTAGTGGAAGGCATGGCTGGGCCACATGTCCATCCTGCTAGATGCATTTACGTTTTGGGCTGCGCCTGAAAGCAGCGTGCAGCTGCGCGATTTCTGAGAACTCAAATGCCAATGATTTGACCAGCAAAGCAGGGCGACTTGTGCTTGTGTCACTTCCTGTGCCAGAGATTGTTGATGGAAGAATCAGGGCCATCCAGCGATTGAGGGTTTGAGAAATGGTCTTTGGTGATGCGAATGAAGCTTATTTGATTCAATCATCCTTTTGCATCATATACCATCAAGTATCCAGCAACCATGAACCAAAGCCATCAGCAACCACTGAGAGCGGTCTTTGCGACGAGCTTCCTGGCCACCAATGCAGTTGTAAGTGATGAATGCTGTAGGATTTTCCTCCGTGGTGGCAACATCGTTCCGGCAGATTGCGAGTTCCTGGAGGCCGGTAGCGGTGCAGCTGGATCTTCAAAGCTGGATTGTCAAAGCTTCCCAGTTCTGGTGTATTTGTAACCAGCCTTTTGCTTAGAGTTACGCCATGCCGGTCAATGGACCGCATGTTGCAGTGGAGGGTTGAAACTTACCCGCAAAAAGGTGAGATAAACATGAACCTGAGGTCACCAAGCACTATCAAGCATTACTTGCCATGAATCATTAATCATTACTACTTAACACTGATTACTGTACCCAAAACTAATAATCTAATTGCACGTACTCATAAACTCAATCGAATCAACTCAAGCAGTTCGTTCTCAGAACTGATCATTAACTCAACCATCAAGTCAATCATCAACTCAACCATCAACCATTCGCCACCAGATCAACCATCAACTCAACCATCCATGCATCACCATTCGCCATCACCATACGCCACGAAGCGATCACCATTCGCCCGCCCAGGGTGACGAGATGCTGGTGGACACCGCCGCGCTCACCGGGGAGCCCCTGCCGCGGAAGGTGCCGCGGCCCGACCGCGTGGACGAGCCGCAGGGAGCTGGGCGACAGCTGCTGAGCGGATGCATCGTGAAGTGCCGCGGCGGCAACGGTGGATCCACTCGGGTGGATCAATGGGCGGTTAAGGGAACCTATCTAGGCCATGTAGGGATCATTGAGGTAAGGTACGACCTCAGATCAAAAGGGTGGATCCAAATGGTGGATCAGTGGTTGGAGAATTTTTCGTGTTTTTGTGGGGGGGTAACTAGGGATTCGTATAGTTTATGGATGATCAGTTTGATAGGTTTTAGAGAGGTTCATCATAGGGGATAATCAGAAACGATGGTCAACTGGTGGTTGGAGAATTTCGTGTCAGTTTATACGGGGTACCCCATTTTGAGAAACCGCAATCTTGGTTAATCATAGGGGGCAGTCGCCGACAACAATGGTTAAACAATCGGTGGTTGGTAATGGTTGGACAAAAGCTGCAGATTCAGTTCCGGCACGCCATGAACCGCTGGAAATTTGTGGGTGATGCTTTCATAGGTGTTTATGGACCGATCTCCCATTGAACTAGCAATGGCGGTATACTGTGAGGACAATCAATATACTATAGAGAGCTGGAGACCATGTGATCCAATGGCCGAGGGTAGAACCGTGAGGAAATCCAACGCCAGATATCATCCAACAACAAATTGTCCGAACAATGGGGAACACCATCCAGCAATCAATGTCATTTGCAGTTTCGAAGTTGCTAAGTGTAGGGCTTGCCATCAGAGTATGAGCTGAGGCCGGGATAGGTTTGGTGGCAGTGGTTGAATTTAGCTGGCAGCCCTCATCAAGTGGTTAGTGGTTACCCGCTTATGGGTGGCCACTGCTCAGGCTAGGATAGTCATGGTCACGTTGAAGGTGGTACACTGGGTTGGTTGCAGGTGGCCTGACTGGTAAAGATTAAAAGGGATGATTTTCTCATGACATGGAGCCACACAACGGTTGGATCCGCTCAGTGGCTGGACCTAAGGGTGGGCTTGCATGGGTTTTCACGCATCAGAGTTCGCACTTGATTCCTGGTTCAACACCCAACCGCTTGGAGTTGCTTTGAGCATGCTGGGTGTTGAACCGCCGTGAGCCTAGCACCAAGCCTCCAACATAGAGCCGGCTGGACCCGAGGCAAGGGGAGGCGCATTGCGAGGTCAAAGAGACCGGGCTCAACACTGAGATCGGACAGGTGCCAACCGGTTACCTGGTACAACCAGTCGACGGCTTGGAATCATGTTAGCACCTTTGGACCATAAGCGGGTCATGCGGCGCACACATGGGCCATAATCGACCACTTCTGAGGTATTCTAAATTGGGCGATCATCCAAATAGACAGAGCTTATATTGTCATCAACTGATCAAGATAAGTACGATGGCCGAAAAGGCTATGAGTAGGTCAGATACATCTCATAGACAAGTGCTTTTTTTTTGGAGCCACTGGGTTGGTTGATGAGAAAATCTACACGGAGAGGGGTTTCCTGCAGATCTGCCCATCTGCTATTTCTATCCATTTCTGGGATTCGCCCCAGCATCTTGGGCATAGCTGGGGACTTGGTGGCATGAACCATCCACTGCTGTCTCGACATCGCAGGCCGCTGGGCTGGTGGCAGAAGCTTCTGGGCACCAAGCAAGCCTGTTTGAGAGAAAGATCATGCAGGCGGGGACAGAGATCTTGGACCCTTGGGAATTAACCGCAGGATTTGGTGCTTACTACCGCTCAAGGATGTTTCAATGGTGGCTGATTGGTGTTTACTTTGCTCAAGGATGGTTGAATGTTGGCAAATTATGGGCAAGACGATGCGCAGCACCGGCTTTAGCAGCCTTTCTCATAGGTGCAGGTTCCGGTTCAGTGATCATGCGATGGCCGCAAGCTGGCCCTAAAGGTCATCAACCATTGCGAGTCACTATAAGCATCATTCAAATTCCTGGCCATGCAGGCGTCACATGGTGTCACCGGTTCATCTCAGGTGGTACATGCTGTGATCCTGTTGGCTCTGGTGGATGCTGGCGTGGTGCTCTACATCGACGTGGGGCATCGAAACGTGCGCTTTTCCAAGGCTTTACTGAACGTAGGGGCCCCAAGCGGCAGCTTCCCACTTGCAGTCACCTGGGAATGCCATCACTTTACAAATCCTTAGGTAGCAGAGATTTGAGTGCTTGAACTTATCTCGTTCCATGCCGTGGGGCAGAGACTTTGGGGAGTTTTCAGTGGGAAGTTCTCACTGGGAACACATGAGACATCAGTCTGGAACGCCAATCTGAAGCTGCGTCCCATAGTGAGGTGCTCGCATTGGTCATTGGCGCTGTGCCCATTGCCTTGCCACTCGTGATGCAGGTGTGGCCGGTCGCATCGCGGTCTTGTCATCGTATGCTGGCCCTTATGCATGCATTTGCATTCCAACTTAGGATCTGTTTGTTGCCTCTGCTTCAATGTGTATGGTGACCAGTGGCTTGACATGGCTAGGCTTACAATCTCCACATGTTTCGCCCTCAAAGCAGCGAGTTCCATGCTCAAAAGTCAGTTCATTCATAGTTCCGGCTCTATGAGTCATCCTGTGTCCAAACAAATGGTGTACCCCCCAAAACTGGTGGTTCCTGATCAATACTAGCTATCAACTTGGAGGCTTAGTAGCTACCACCGTGGCTATGGACCAAGTAATTTGGCCATATTTCGCTCGCAGGTGACCATGGCCATTGGTGCTGCCAGTATGGCCAAGCGACAGGCCATCGTCACACATCTCACTGCTCTGCAGGAGATTGCAGCTTGGATCCGGTTTCCATCCCCCCAATATCTGCACGAACCCCCTGCATTTGGTGTTTCAAACAAGGGTTTCTGGTAGATTTTCTCATCAACCAACCCAGTGCGCATAAGGAGAAAGTGTTTAATCGTAAGCCGATTGTTCATTTGGGATCTTGACGTCCTGCTTAGGGCTGGGAATTTGTAAGCTCACCTCTCAGTCGAAAGAAACCTCGAGGAGTGCACAGCCTCAAGACTGTGCCATCTTTAGGCTTTTTCCCCGAACTAATCATGCCCAGAGACCACATAGCAATGGCATGCAATGGTCCATAGCTTAACCATAGCTTATTGATAACCAATAACATCCAATAACTAATAACTACTAGGCCATTATTAACTATCTATTATCCATTATTATCAATGGGCATGTCGACCATGTTTCATCCGTTTCGGCTCCCCCCATGGACCCCCAGTGCGACCGAGGCTTCCATGACAGTTCTGTGTAGCGACAAGACGGGCACCCTGACCACCGCGGACATGCGTGTGCTGCCACACCGTACGTGGACTCACCGGATGACCAAGGACGATGCCCTGCTGTATGCCTGTTTGGCATCCAACCCCGCCAACAAGGAGGACACCGCTGGATGTGAGGGCAAACAGTTTCGGCCAGGTTTCCAATGATTTCAATGGGAAACTTCTATGGGTCTATGTTGTGCATCCTGTTTCGCCAAGCTTTTTGCTAAACAAGTTGTTTGGATTCTGGTTGTGGTTGTGATCTGGCCTGGTTTTGTTGTCGTTGTTGTGGTTGTTGCAGCTGTTGCTTGTTGTGCTTATTATTGATTGTCGTTGTCGCCGAATCTCGATGATTTTGGCTCATTCCCTTTCCGTCTTGTCAACCTTTGACCTGTCAGAAAAAGGATGGTTGAGGCCAGTTGAGGCCCTTGAGCTTAGAGGCTTTGAGGCCATGTTTTGTCGGTGGTGCCATGAGGATCCCATCGACAAAGCCATCCTTGGATCTGGTCATGAACACTTTGGAGAAGAGGCAGATGGCAGCTCCGCGCCGTTCAGCCCCGCATTACCGGCCTCCCCCAAGCTGCAGTGCTTGTTTGAGCGATCGGCTGACAGTTCAGTGCTCAACGGTTGGTGGCCAAGTCTGTATAGGGCTGGTTGGGGTAGTCATGGAGTCATGATCTGGTTTGGAGGTAGGGGTGACTAGGGGTACGGAATTCAAGGCCTCAACATGTGAGTCTGTATTGCATCCCGGGCTAGGGACCTCCATTTTGGGCCTGCCAGCTTTCCACATCTGAAGTGCTTGGCTTCGCAGGCGGATCAGCTCATGGCCATGTTCAAGAAGGACAAGTTCGTTGGTTTCAACCCCACGGTGAAACGCACGGTGGTATATTGCGAGCACGAAGAGAGGGGCAAGTTGAAGATCTCCAAAGGCTTGGTGGATAAGGTCTTGGTCACTGGAGATGATGGCGGAGATTGCTGGGTTTGTGCCGATGCAGCCACGCGGCGAAGAACTCAGGTGCACCACTTCCAATGGGATTCCAATGTGTTGAGGTGCGCTTGAAAGTTTGATAGTAGGAAAAAGAATTCAAGTGCTCCACAACCCCCCGGGAAAGTAGAGGAAAACTCAAGCCGATTTGAGTGCAGCCCGACCAAAGCACTTAGAAACATGATCTACCTTCAGGATTCGCATTTCTGAATGAATGTGGAAAATCGCAGTTCCAACTTGCTGGGTCCTCGAAAGGTGCCGTTTGATTTTCTTCCTTTGGCTTCCGAAACTAGCAGAACACGAGATCTCAATCATATAGTGGGTAAAACATGGCAAACCATGCAATGATGAACCGTTTTTCCATATGTGTTTTTTTGACCTTGGGGCTTTGGAAGCTGACAATGTTTGAATGCCACGGTATTCATGATTGTGGTTTTGGGCCAATGGGGACAAGCATCATCCAGCTGATTAAGACGGAGTCCACGACCATCATCTTTTTTGTCCAATCTATGACCTCAGTTAACCATGGACAAGTTCTGCTTCCCTCAGGATAAGATACAAGAAGAGCTGAAGGAGGTCGATCTCCGCTTCTCTTCCCAGGGTTACAAGACCGTTGGCTTGGCAGTGGCGCACAACGATGGGCCCATGCACTTTTCGGCCATCATCCCCATGCTGGACCCCCCGCGGGCTGATACCAAGCTCACCATTTATCGCATCCGGGAGGCTGGAATCAATGTGAAGATGATCACAGGCGCGAGACTGGGTGCGGCCACCGGGTTTTCTTGCCATCAAATGCCATCAAACGATGGGAAAACATAGGAAACATAGGAAAACCATGGGAAACCCCTCGCAAACCACTCGAAAACCCTCGGAAACCATGGAAAACCCACGCAAAACCATAGACAGATGGAACAAATGGCCATCCCCATGCAGGTGATCACTTGAACATCGCTGTGGAGACCAGTCGTTTGATCGGCTTGGGCACCAACGTGCTGCCTGCCAGCGACTTGTGGCCAGCCTCCGCAATCAGAGATGAAACCATCGTAACTGCAGAGTCTTGGCTGGGCAGGGTAAGCAGCCAACTGTGGCCACTTGGACCCCAAAGAAGGCTGAGAAAATGGCTTTCTGTCTGCATAGGCTCGCTTGCGCTACTGGTGTGACAACATTCCGTTGTAAACTGGCGAGCTGTACATGATGGTAAATGGCTTCCTGTCTTCCTTGCACTACTGATGTGATAACAACATTCCTCGAGAAACTGGCTAGTCATAGTTTAGGTTTGGATAGATACCCGCTCAATTCTGTAGGTCTACATGTGTCTCTGACTTAATTTTTTATGACCGATGCCCATAGCCTGCACGTTCATTTGCATGAATGCTTGGAACAATCGATAATCATGAAGACGTACATTGAGCTGCTGATGCTTACCCCGTCCGCAACAGTAAGGATTATGTGAATGATGCGGTCACAATCACTTGTTGGTAGCCACTAGCGATTATCAACCATTCATCAACCATTAGTTGGCCATAAATTTGTCACCACTGACCATCAATTCAACACTTGGTGACCGACCAGAAACTCGCAGCCGACCGGCCCAGGACGGCTTTGCTCAGGTGCTGCCCAAAGACAAACGCGAGGTGCAGAGGGTTGGGAGGGGCTTCCAAGCAGGTCGAATTTCGATGTCAAATGGCTCAAGTATGGTGAACATGCTGAAAAAATGTAAGTAATTTTGGTGAATCAATCCAGCAATCATGGTTAATAAGCAGTATGAATCTTTATTCGAACGGTTAATGATGAAGTACTGATGGTTCTAACAAAAAATCGTAATACTTTGATGAAGGCTTATGGTTAATAATGGTTCTCCATAATAATAGTAGTGAACGATGGCTAATTTTGGCCAATCATGGCTAATATAGCTTGTGATTTCCGTCAAAGATGGGCGTAACAACAGGCGATCTACCCTTAGAGAAGACGAGTTGATGAATCCCGCTAGCGTGAGTTACTCAGCTGCTCTTCGCTGTGCGCACTATAGCCGCCACATGTAACCATTGACCTGCGCTTTTGTCTCACCCAATGCCTGACAAAGCACCCAAAAAAAGATCGACAGTGGCTCGCAGTCAGGAAAAGGACAGACAAGCTAAGCAGGACATGAAGTAAGTCCAAGACGGTGCATGTTAAAAATGATCAGGCGCCACAATGCCCTGGCCGCAGGTCATTTTGGTGCTGCAAAACCGTGGCCTAGTGGTGGGCATGACTGGTGACCTGGCACAGGGGTTGATGACCGGCTCAAGCGCCCACCTGGAGTGGTTGATAGCCCGCCACTGCTGAGCTGCAGGTTAGCAGACGCTGCTTTTTCTCACTAAAAGGGCACCCATTATTTGCAAACTTTCATTTGATGATGTTGGATATATTGGATATGTTGGGGATGATTGTCTATGATGGTCCGGTGGTCTCCGGTCTTTAAGGGTGGCTCATAAAACCTGATGTCCCTGCTGATGTTTGCCAGTATCAGAAAAGCTTTTGACAGCTTCCAGCGACCCAACCCGCTGACGCTGAATAATGGTGTCTGACACTCAATGCGTGTTCATTAGTAGTAATGGATCGCAGCTACTAATTATACTGATTCAATTCGTGATATATATATATATATATATAAATCTTCAAATCTTTTGACTCATCATCATCCAACAGTAGTGCTTCGACCCAAAGAAAAGCATTGGGGAAGGGCAAAAGGAAACAATCTTCAATGCCAAGTCAAAAGTCATCATAGCATTTGACAAGAATTATAAAACCTCAAGACCCTTTATTTGTTTTTCTTCCTCAAAAGACTCCATGCGACTCAGTTGGCCATGACCTCCCGAGGTCATCCGTTGAAGTCATCCACTTGGGTCTGTCAAGCGACCCAGGCATCGCTCATCGGTCCCAGGGGGGTCCCCCAACGGTGCTCCAAGGGCACCGGTGCCCAGCGGCCCCCGAGGCGACGGCGTCAACGACGCCCCGGCCCTGGCGCAAGCGCAGATCGGCATCGCCGTGGACGGCGCCACGGAGGCCGCGCGCAGCGCCGCGGACATCATCCTGACGCAGCCCGGGTGCCGCGGCGGCGCGTGGATGGGGTCGGTCCAAGCAGTTCGAAGCCATGAGACGTGTTGGATTCGGGAAATCCAGGGGTTTTAGATATGTAAATACCTCAGAAAAGGTGAATAAAGATTGGATAAGATTGATTGAATGGAAAGCAGTCAAAAGAATATGCATATAGATATGAATTGCTGACAGAAGTTGGATTTGAGCAGCTATACTGCCTTACTGCTTTGAAAATATTGCTACACGTGGGTGATAGCGGTTGATGCAGTGCCAGAGGTCAAATGTAGTCACTAGTCAAGCCATGGTTCATTGTAGTCAAAACCAATGGTTGATTCTGGTCAATAAGTATGGTTGGTAGATGAATTCAGGTACTGTTGTGTGATCATTTGGTGAGCACTTTAGAGGCTATAGTAGTTGATGCCTAGAGGGGTTACAAGCAACGGTTTATAAAGGTCCTTAGTACTATGATTCACCACTATCAACCATCATCAACCGCTATGAGTATTTTTGCCCGTCCCTCAAGCCCATGACTGTTTGCGTTTCCTGAGCCACCTTTTCGCCCTGCGCTTTGGCAAGAGGGTCTGAAAGAAGAAACCACTATGAGTCATTATCCATTGTTTCTCAAAATTACAGACCCTCCCCATCACCAAATTTATTGACCCTGTATAGTAATGAATAGACCATCCATTTGAATCCATTTTACGGGTTCCCTTTTTCGAGACCCAAATACGCAGGTGGATAAGGCAATGCATCACGGACCCAATGAGTCAGGGGCCGTTGTTAGCCATATCTGTGGGCCATGACATCAAAGCCATGCCAAGGCTCAGCGCCATCTTCGACGCCGTGGTCGAGTCGCGGAAGATCTTTGCGCGGCTTCGGTCCTACGTCCTGCCGCTTGTGTGGCACGTTGGCCACCGGTGTGGCAGGGGAGGGGTATGGAATACATGGTGCGAAACGGATGGAAGAAGAGCACTGACTAGACACGATGATGATGATGATGATGATGATGATGATGATGATGATGATGATGATGATGATGATGATGATGGCGGTGATGAAGCCGATACATGGGATGCTGATTGAACATCATCTATCCTTGGAGGGACCGGGGGTGACTCTACGGGAAGAATGTCCGAGTCAGATTTCCTTTCAGGAGGATAATGTTAGTTTCAATCAGGATTGATGCCATACCATGGCTGCATAAGCAATAGGTTACCGGGTTCAGCTTGAAACTTGTTTCAGCACTTCAGCAGCACTAGGTGGAAGCATGCGGTTGGCACTATGTCAAACTTTGGCCACAAAATCTGAGGGTCCCCGAGTTGCAAAACAAACGACAGAAGCATTTGCAGCTGAGTCAGTGACAGCTTGTGAGGTATCGAATTGGTGCAACCATCCAAATCGTGCTAGTGCTGTCAATCCTGATTTATGCCTACAACGATACGATGCCAGCCCTTTATGCCGCTTGGAAGGTGTGAAACACCTGGAAATAGTGTCGATTGCCATGGTTTTGGAGGAGTTTTTGTGTTCTATAATAGCGTTGATAAAACCAAGAGTTGGTGTTGAGAATAGACCCTATTTCAATTTGAGTGATGCCAAGAGATATTTGCTGCAATTTCCTCCGCAATGTCAACGCCATATGTTCCCCACACCAGTGAATAATGCATGTTGCTCGCTTCCACGGCATGATTTGTCAATTTGCAATCTGCAGATTTGCCAGTTCGACATCACAATTTGCTCTGGTTCTTCCGCAACAAACATGCTTTTTGGTTCAGATTGGGATTGGTGATTTGGAACCTTAAGGGCGCACAAGATGGCAATCTCTGCCAGTCATCTCACGCGCGGACTCCAGTCTGTGTCCATCCCACAGTATAGACAGTGGGAGTAGTCACAGTGGGTCCACCTTAGGCCGACCGCACCGGACGAGACAAGTCGTTTGAGGTCCGGATCGGACGCCGACTGGTGAAGTCAGCCAAGGCCGTTTTAGCCTTCAGGCCGATCTGCGAGGGTGCTCGAAGCGCAACCCCCTCCAAAGGTGTATGTACACCAAGGGCCAAGAGATTCAGCCCTGTGTACCAAGCAAAATCAAAATGGCGCAGGCCCAAAAAGTGAAGGAAGCCCTTCACCAGGCGAACAGTTTGAGCCACTGTGAGCTCCCGATGATGGGCCCAGGCCCGCATCTCACTGTTGATCCATGTGTTCGGTCTGGTAGGATGTGGTAGCGGAGCCCACTCAGGCCGCCAAGTGCCAACCAAAATGGCCAGCTCCAGGAAGGAGAAGCGGGTCATGTAGCTATCCGGGCTGTGGGCCCAATCCAACAACAGCAGGAGGAAGTTCTTGGTGAAGTCAACACCAAAACGAAGACGAACCTCTTCCAGGGCTGGCCCGCTGATCCAATCTGCTGTCACCTGCTCCAAAGGGTCGCGCGAAGGAGGGCATTCCCAATCAACCTCCAGCAGCTGTCCAGGATCATCCTCCGCGGGGTCAGACCGCACCACGGAGGGCAAGGCTGCTGCACGCGCATCGTAAAGAGCAAGGTGTAGAGCTTGTACCCGTTGTAGATCACGCACTTCTTCTCGATGATGTCGACATAGTTCACGATGAAGCCGTCGCACTTCCGGAGGGTGAAGCCGCTGGGCACATGATGCTTCCAGATCCGCTCGGGCATTCCAACGAGCACTCCAGTCATCAACGTCTTGATCATGAAGGGGCGCCATGCGGTGTCCCGGGATGTGCTGCACCGTGAGATGCAGCTGACGAGGGGCAAGTAAATTACGAAGGTCTTGCCACAGATCCAGGTTGGTGGTCTCAGGGAGATCGCTGGAGTCCAGCAATAATCTATTGCAACCGGCAGCGAAGTAGGTGCTGTCAGTCCAAATGGTAGCGGAGCTAGCTTGGATTACCGCATACTCCACTGCAGCGAGTCCAGCTCGAAGTTCGGCACGGTCGATGGTCTGCTGGAGACCGGAGAGAGCTCCACGACGAACCCAAGTGTCCCTTGCCGGGCAAACCACAGCCCATGCCGCAAGGGCGTAGTCAGTGATGCTTCCTCCATGGCACGTACCATCAGTGAACAGATGGCAGTGCTCCGAACTGGCAGAACTCAAAGGTCTGGACCCGATGCATTCATCCACACCGCATTGAGCAGCGCGAAACTTCCCAAGCCAGGGATTGGCTGAGGGCAGACAGCGTATCTTCTTGTGGTAATCCCATTGTGCGACAACGGCTGGAGTGAGAGACGAGGCCTGCCAAGCCGACCGCAGTGCAGGGCACTCCTCCAGACGATGAACCATTGAATCGGCCTGGTGACACAGGGGACACACACTGTCCTGGGCCAGGTCGTACTTGGCATGTTGACCGGGTTCTTGAAATGTGCCATCCTGGAGAACCCGAATCAGTCCCTGCTGGTGTGGAGGAACTTGGCGGGCCGCCTGCAGCAAAACATGGCGGTCAATGCCATGCAGCCCAACCATGTCCTTCCGATGCTTGACCTCACCCCAAACAACCCATGTCCAGGCATCCAGGAGCAGAGCATAGAGGGCTTTGTCCGACAGACTCAACATGGAATGCCAGACGCCATAATGGTCAAAGAAGCCGGGCACCGAGATAGACCATCCTAGGTAAGAGCACTGCTCGAGGAGCTTCGCAAAGGGCCCATGCGTCTGCTTGCCCATGTAGTGGTCCATGTAGTGTTGCCACTCATCGAAGAGTGCTGCATGCTTCTGGCCAATGCGAAGGAAGGTGTTGAAGACGGTCCACACCTGAAAGAAGCCTGGGTCGCATTGCGCTGGGCATAGTAGGAAAAGTCGAAGAGCAGGTGAGGCTCCAGCACGGCGATAGCCCAGTGCCTTCATGGCTTCGGTCCGCAAAGTTTTCAGGTGAGACCAGCTGATTGGGCAGATGGAAATGCCATAGAAAGCTCGTTGCCAGAAGGCCTGCTGGAGAGCCATCCATTTGGCCGGTTCTGGGCAAGGTACTGCACGTAGCCGGGGCCATAGAGGATCCAGAGCTTGTAAACGATTGCGTTGTTCGGCAATGACATGGCTGCAGCCATACACCATCTGCGCCCCCAAATCCTTCATGGCCGTCTCAACACGATGTCCATACTCCTGCAGTGTGCCTCTCAAGCCAGGAGTGGTGGCCCAGGTGTAGGTCTTGGCGGCATCCAGCTCCAGACGCCACATAGCAATCCAGGTTTCAAGGCAGGTGATACCCCACTGCAGGTGGTAAAAGCGCTCAGCAAAGATCTCCAGGTTGTCCACAAACGAAAGGCATATGCAGTGAGGGGCATACACCCGCATATAGGCATGCAGCGTCAATCCAACCAGGGACATGGCTGCACAGGACAAGGCACATCCTTCAGGATACCCCACGTTGCTGAGCACCGGGGGGCCAGTCTCCCCATGAACCACGAATCGCCGTTCAGTGGTGGCCAGAAACGCATGCCAGAAATTGACAATCTCGCCTGGGATGCCAAGGAGGACTGCCAGCCGTTTGATAGGTTCGCGAGGCAAAGTCTCAAAGGCCTTGCGCAAGTCTGATACATAGCCCATCAGGCCTGTACCACGTTGGTGGTCCCCCTCAAGGAGTGCTTGGAGGAGCACCCAAAGGTCTGCGGGCTCACACCCAGGCATAAATCCCAATTGATGTTCCGTGGCCAGGTTGTGAACATGGGCGAGGATAGCTTTGGCACGAAGGCTTGACCAACTGCGATACAAGATGCTGTAGACAATGATTGGCCGATGGGTATCGGCTTCACAGGCTCCTTCTCGTTTAGGCAGTGCCTGCACGAACCCTGGTCGGAGTTGCTGAGGCCACGTTGCAGTTCGCTCTCCTTCTTGGAGGATATCCAAGAGTTCTTCTTTGAAGGCACGCGGCATATATTGCACATCAAGACGATCATAACCATCAGGGCCTCGGGCTGCACGGGCAGAAAACTTGGATATAACTTCGTCCCATGCTTCCACGGAGAGGGGACTGTAGTGCATCTGCTGGGCCGGGAGGTATGCTTGCGCAAACTGGATGATGGGGTCCCAGGCTGACTCAGGAGGCAGTTGCTCTTGCCACCAGCGAGGGGACCAAAAACGATGCAGCTCAGCTTGGATGGCCTGTGGAGTAACACAGTGTTGTCGGATCAGGGCCGGCTGAGGGGCCTGAACCAACCATTCCGGGTCCAAAGGAACACGGGAGAGATCTGTGGACTCCAGGAAGATGTGTAGGGCCCCAATACTCAAAGTAGCTGGCAACTGCAGTCCCGCCACCTCATCCAAATCCATGGCCGCGCCATCAGCGGAGACCGTGCGAACCGTGGTAGAATGGGTCCGAACCAAGTAATGCAGACCAGTCCGTGTAGTAGTCTTCAAGGCTCCAAACACACGGGTGCGCTTCTCCTGGAAAGTGAGCTTGAGGAGCTTATACCGTTGTCGAAGATGCCAGGATTCGAAGCGGCGATAGTTGTGCTGAAAGTCTTCGAAGATGGCTTCACATAGGGGTAGGGCAGGCACTTCTGTAGGGAAGTCCAAGGGAAGTCCCACATTGCGAGTTGGCCTCTGCTTCCACCAAGCATCCCAGCCATCTTCAAATCCTCGGGCAGAGCGAATAGCCCGCCAAAGAGAGACTCTGTAGAGCTGAGCATCGAGGGATTGCTTGGCGGCTCGAAGGGCGTGAACCATACTCTGTAGACGTCGCAGCTGTTGGAACCACTTCTGGACAGTACGACCAATGGTGTCAGCAGCAGGTTTTAGCTCTCCAGGTCTAGAAGCTTTAAGCAATGGACAGGCGGAGGGCCGAGTCTCAGGTGCTATGCGTTGCCCTCGCCCACAGGCAGCTGGCGGCAATTTGCCACCGGGTGCAGCGATGTAGCCGGTGAAGCTGGCCTCATAGTCCCGGGAAAATTGCTGGAAGCGTTCTTGAAGAGATTGTTCCGGATGATGTCCAACCTGATGTGCGGCAAGGTCCCACGTCTGCTTATCCAAAGCCTCCCAGGGGACCTTGGCTGGCATGGTCCACACCGTTTGAGTAGGGCTCCAGGTGGGGAGAGAGAAGCAGCCAGCGAGAGCTGCATGGTCGGCGAAAGCATCCCAGGTGTCGACTCGTTGAAATAATGGCGCCAATTCTGGCGAAATCAGAACAAAGTCAGTGATGGTGGCTCCCTTGCATGTGTTGGTAAAGGCACGGCCAGTACGTTCAAAGGCAAGATGTTGAAGGTCACGCCAACCCATGTCAAAAAGCACCTGAAGAGCTGGCAGAGCTTCAAGAGCATGGTTGAAGTCCCCGGCGATGTATCTGGGGCCCGTGGCGGAGAGACCAAGCTCTTGGACCACTGTATCCATCAGTTGTCTGGTGGCAGGCAGTGCTTTGGGCCAAGCAGGCGACTTAGGGAAGCCATAGACTGAGGCGCCGAGGATAGCGTATGGTCCATGCCAAGCTTGTGTGATCTGAACGCGGCCCAATTGATATTCATCACCAGGCCATTTGAGAAGGACAGGTCGGATGGTGAGGTCTGTGAAGGTGAGGACTCCAGCCCATTGTCCAACTGTGCGGCTGCGAGCACGTAATGGCATAGGAGCTCCACAGGTAACCGTAAGGGCACGTTGCCGACGAAGTCCAGCTGTCTTGATGGCACGTGCTGCGGGTCCCATTGAAATGGCTGAGAGCTGTGTCTCAGCCACAGTCCAAAGTCCATAGGGCAGGTCAGCGAGCACCTCTTCCTTACCACGCACTCCAGACGGGTTGGTGGTGCCGATCCAAACGTCTGTAGGTCCAGGGTGAAGAGCTTCTCCAAAGCGGTGTACTTCAATTGGGGACGAGGCCATGTGGCTTGTCACCAACGTAGGCAGAAGACACCATAGAAGACCCTGGAGCAAGCGCCCACGGCTACCACATCTCTTGGGTCTGAACGAGAGGGCAGTGATCCAAGTATCCACCACACCAGTGCAGAGAGCCAGCAGCAATAGTAGGGCAGTAGGTTCCTCCGTGGGTGAAGTGCTGGAACTGGAAGGGTCTGGAGAGGAAAAAGGTGGAGTTCGACCAGGCGAGTAGCCCTGTGTAATTGGGCTGTGGTCAGCCGACGTAGGTAGTGCCGGAGCATCTTCAACTGGCGTAAAGGGGCTGGCAAGCAATTGGTACTCCATAGGGAAGAACCACAAACGCAATACTGACCCTTCATGTACTGGGTGAGGTTCTCCACGCTCCGTAACATGCCGGCCATCCAATTGGACCAGGCAGTCATGATCACGGCAGTCTTCTTGCATTCCACATGAGGCCAAAACTTGGTCTCGTGTAACCAGTAAAGGGAGAAGGATGAGAAAAAGATCTCCACGCTGGAAGGATTGGGTGCCACGACCAGGGCCCTGAGTCAGAATCTCCATGATGGTCAGTCTGGATTGCCTGAAGATATCTCCAGGAACGGGGTGTCGGACGGCAAGGACTTGGTCCACCGGCATGAGGGGGAGCTCCTTGACCCAGGGGTTGAATGTGATAAAGTGCCAGCCCCAAAAGTAGCGGAAGAACCGAACATCACGTAGTTCACCAAGAAAGTATGGCAGAAGTCGCGGATGATCATAGCCCAGGTCAAATAAATGCTCATCATAGGGCATGGGTACCATATAGCGGAGCGGGACTGAGGGCGCCAAGGTGAGCAGATATCGGCCTTGGACTTGGTTGGCTTGAGTAGCCGCAGCCAAGTCATGGTACATCGCTGTGACGGCCACTTGAAAGTTGTATGCAATCTGGCGACTGGAATCGAGATCTGTGAAGCGATCCGCATACATAGTTTGCGCCACCCAATCCGCCCATCCGGCAGGCACTGGAAGGATGGGAGCGGTAGCATCAAGCCAGTTGCCCATCAAGTGGTGAAGCCAAGCTGGTTGCCGAGGCGCCATGATGTACACAAAGCTACCCATGGAGAAGAAGGGATCCTCATCAGAGAAAGGGACCCGGCCATTGATTTGCACAGCGCAGGGCCGCTGGATACATCGTTGGCTGCCCGTCCATTGGAAAAGGTCCCGAGCTGGTCGTGTGACTGGCCAAACAAACGGCGTCAGGTAACCAGTGTAGAGACCAGCATGGAGGTCCCAGTCCTGGTACTCCAGCAATACCACAACTTCCTGCTGGCGTAGATCAAGTTGCGCAGCAAGAACAAAGGTTTCCACACCACCACGAGAGTGGGCCGAGCGACGAACTGTAGGGTGGACCTCGAACAAACGCCACAAGGGAGGCTGTTGAAGATCTGGCCAGTGGAGCAGTATCAAGCGTCGAAGGGCCTGAAGAGTAGTGGTGGGTAGTGCTCGAACACGGAGTAGTCGACTGCGTCCGAGGCCTTGAGGATCAGGTCGGAAGATCTTAAGAAGGCGATCCCCTCCCAGACCTTCCAAACAAGAGAGGTCACCATGTTCTTGACGTAGGGCTCGATCCAAAGGTGTTTCTTGACCGTCCGAAGAGGAACCATCATCCGGTACAATGTCATCTCCTGGGTGTTCTCCGGCCTGTGCAATGCCACGCACCCAACGAAGGAAGTAGGATTTGAACCACTGGTGAACTCCAGGGTTCGCAGGAACAGCCACCTTCTCATGGAACTCGGTAGTAGAGGTAGTCAAGGGCTCGCTGAGAGCTGGAGTCAAAAGATTGCAAAGAAGACAGAACCAAAGGAATGGCCACTTCAACCAAGTGGAACGATACCTTGCTCCCGGCACCCGGCCAGGACCGGGCCCGGGCTTGGTTTGTCATTCGGTGCGGGGTTTGACATGCCGCTCCCGAAGAAGATCTTGGAGATTGGCAAAGCCTTGCTCGATGCGCGCTCCCATGTCTGTGATGCCTTGGCGGTTCTCGCCCATCTGTTGAGTCAACGTGCCAACTTGCTGATGGATCTCATTCTTGGTCTCCAGGAGCTGGTTGGTGAGGCTGCCTACTTGCGATTGCAGGGTAGAGGTGGCCTTGCCTGCATCTTGGAACCAGCTTTCGAATTTGTCTTGTTGCTGTCGAATCTGGGTGATGTCCGTCTCCAGGCGTTGGAATCGTTCTTCATGAGCCTCTTTGACATGGTCTTGCACCGAGGCTTGAATCTGCTGGATCTTCTGGGGGCGAAGGACCGCAGCCTCGTCAACCTCCATTGTCTTGGCCGGAGGGTTAAATCCTCCCCAAGGGTCTGGGCCCGCCCAAGGGATCACATTCTCCTTGTCCGCCTGCTGGTTGGAGATCGCCTTGTTCTCATTGTACTTGCTCCATGGATTGGAGGGGCCAGGCGCATTGTCAGCCTGCTGCTGGAGAGTCTGGGAGTGGTCCTTCTTCAGGTGAGTCAACGTCTTGTGGGAGCTGAGCACAGCCAGTGGGGCACGTGCAACTGCTGGTTTGCGATGTAGGGTGAGGACCACGTCGCCATCAGAGGTGGGGAGCACCATGCTAGGTGGTGGTGCCTCTGCTCCAATGAGCCATGCACGGCCATGCTGATCACCCCGGGCTGGTTGTAGGGGTCGAGCCGACCACCCCCATTGCTTGATGAGGGCAACCACCCCAGATCTTTGAATGCCAAAGGGCAAAGGTCGGGCCTCGTAGACTGCGGCCACGGCAACATCGGAGTACTGCGAGTCCACTTCCAACGTGGAATGTAGGTTCTCTGCATCTGCGGTCCGTGCTCTGATGCCATAGCGGCCATTCCATCGGACAAGGCAGATGCTGCGGTCATGTGTCCGCACCTGGTGCATGGCATCAGCAAAGTTGGCACCCGGGAGCCAAATGATGGAGGTGCTGTCGTCTGGTTTCCGACCATCGGTGGATCTCTTCTCATAGTAGACTCCATCAGCTCCTGAGCGTTGTTGAAGGCCATCAGCGCAGGCCACGGGGATTCTGATAAGGACCTGAAATTGGTCCGCCTCCTCAGCTCCAATCTTGCGGCCCCTCTGAGTGGACCAGGATCGGCCCCAGAGGTCTTGCAAGACGGCATCAATGTCAGGTGCATCCACATCATTGTGGTACTTCGGGCATTGGGGCCCGCATCTGTCACCTCGACACAGCACCAGTCTTGGGGTGCGTTCCAAGAGAGCACGCACTGGAGCCTTGGTGAAAGGTTCCCACGGTGCCGGCCATTGGTCTTTCCATACTGTGATCTTGAAGGTGACTGTGTCCAACTTGGAGATAGGAGGCATGTCTTCCGCTGGAACTCTCATCACGGAGTCGTCTCCCAGTTGCAGCAGTGATCCATCGATGAGGACGGGTTCTGCCGTGGGCTTGTAGAGGGCCGGAAATCGAATGTTCTCCACGGTCAAGAGTCCCTGCGATTCATGGGGAACTGGTTCCACGGTGAGCACTGCCAAAGCTCCAGTAGAGATAGGCTGGTCCGTCTTCAGGTAGGGCGCCACCGACGACAAAGATCCAAATGCAAGACCAGTGCGTTCCGCCGCCACTGCATCCATCTGGATTTGACTGATGTCAGAGCCATCTTCTTGCTGAAAAGTACCAGGCAGCAGCTGCAGCTGAGCAGGGTCCAGTACAACTGGTACGACTTGTCCTTTGGCAGGCTGCTTGCGATTGGATGTCGAGGCCCGGTACTTGGTTTGGGCTCGAAGGCGAATTTGCTGCTGCAATTCGTCCGGCTTGACAAAGAGAAAGTTTACCTTGGGCGCGCTCCCCAGGGCCTTGAGGTGGTTCCATGGGTTCTTGGAGGCCATAGCGGTCTGGATTTTGCCACGTCCAATCTTGTTGATGGCCGCAAGCGCTCTCTCTTCTGCCCGATCTGCCGGTACTCCATGTTGTTGTAGGAGGTCACGAAGGGACCAGAGCAGCGCCTCAGGTGGAGCTTCATCGTCTCGTCCTCTGGCACGAAGTCCTTGCTGGTCAAAGCGAGTAAGCAAATAACAATGCCATTCAATCTGGTCCGGAGCTGATGTCTCATCCCAGATGCGAAGATCTCGGCCAAGATGTAGTAAGGCTACCGTACCGCATGTAGCGGAGTGCGTTTGGGTGAAATTGGTGAGGTACTCCACGCTGAGGGTACGAATGTGCAGTCGACGTTGGATGAACTGGGCAAAGGCGAAGATCTGCTCGTAGTAGGAGTGGTCATAGCCATCCCAGCATTGAAGCAACAGAAGGTCCCCATCCACAGTGAAAGCCAGGTACAGCCAATGGTCGTTGACTGCAATGCAGCTGCGAACTGTTCCATAGAGAGCTCCAACACACCAGTGCCAAAGATGTTGCTGAGAGTGGTCATCGTGGAGCCAGGTGGCCAACGCACTCGGCATCCAGAAGCTACGTTCTGCTAAAGGGCTGAGACATTGGAGACGCTTGGCAATCAAGTCGATGACTTGGTGGCTGAGCCCAAGGTCTTGTGGCTGAGTGGTTGGGGATCCACATGCTCCGAAGGAACCGGAGTGAGGCTTCTTGGAGAGCTTGTGATGCCAAATGGCCTCATCTGGTGCGGTATCAGTAGTCCAGAGGCCAAGGTGTAGTCCCAGGTGAAGGAGGGCCACCGTGCCACATGTGGCCGCATGTTGTTGCTTGAAGCTGTACTTGAGGGTCACTTGGAAGTCCTCCAGGCCCAGGTGTGCCTGCCAATACGCTCCAAGAGTGGTCAGCTTGGCCTCATAGTTGGGTGGGAGTCCATCCCAAGCAGTGAGATAGAGTGTCTGGTGGTCCACCATGGCATGAAGAAGAACCCAATGACCATCTGTGACAAATGCGGACCAAAGTTGACCAGCATGAAGTAGCTCGAGCCATCGAGGGACAGCAGGGCTGGCCGGGTCGTGGAAAGACATAGTCATGGCGAGAGTATCAAGCCAGAAGAACTGCTCCAAGCTCTCCGAGGTGTCCAGGAGACGGTGTGCGGTATCATCCAGGGTGTCGTTGTTCAGTCCTTGGAAGTGTCCAGGTCCTGCTCCCTGCAGAGGCATGAGCAGAAGGGTGGTGTCTCTGGTGATGCGTCGATCCTGGGTCCAAATCATTCCAGTGGCGTCAACCAGATGTTGTCCTGGCTGAAGGATAATACCATGCTTCTCCAAGATCTCGAAGAGGAAGGTCAAAGCTTGGCATTGACAAGTACGAACCTGTCCCGTGACTGCGTCCACCACTGAGAGATCACATGTTCGATCTGCCAGATCTGATCGAATTGGTCGCTCCGTGATCTTCATACGGAAATGGCCTTGAATGGCTCCCGCGATGAGCTTGTAGTTCTTGGGGAGGGCTCCAAAGGCATCTTGAAGAGCAACTCTGCGATCAGGTCCTAGCAGTTTACTCTCAGCTTCGATCAGCTCACCTGCAGTACTGGTGGGGTCCACTGTGATGGATCGGAATGTGTCTTCAGACTGAAGGACCAAGGTGGCATGGTCTTGATGTGGAAAGGTTGGAGCCAAGCCATGTAGCTGTCGAAGTAAGGCCATCTTGTGCAGGCAGAGGACCTGCTGAGGGTCTGGGGCATGCATGTCCACGGCCTGTCGAAGGTGTGAGCCAATCCAGGAGGATTGGATGGGTGAAGCACACTGGCCAACCTGAGAAAGCCCACCCTTGAGGGATTCAGCAAAGGATCCAAAAGGATCGAGACCACATAGTACCGCAGCTTCACGAGGATGGAGCCATCTCGGCCGTTGGAAGACCTTGGAGAGGACATAGAACCCTCGCAAACCATCACGTAGTAGGCGCTGCTGCGAAAGCGGGGATGAACGGCATCCACAGGGACAAGGGCCCGCGAAGTTGCTGTAGGCATGGAGAATGCAGGGGCATGGTTTGTCATCCTGCAGCCACCGTGGATCAGATCCATACCGAGGATCCTGCATCATGTCCAGCTCTGCTTCCGTTAGAAGCAGCTGGCGCTCCTCAGCCTCTGACCAAACTGGCCAGTGTGGCAACAACTGCCCAATCCGTCGAAGGTTCTGGTCGAACGGCAAGTCTGGGATGCTGTGGATCACATATTCCTGCGGCACGAGTAGGGCCCACCACCGAGTCCGTCTGCATGGCCACGCATTGTCCAGTTGCAGAACTGTTTGAATGACATCGCAGCCAAGCGACCATGCGAGCCGCTGCAATCCACTTTGTACCGGCTCTGCCTGTGCTGCTCCTGGAACATTTTCCAGTAGTAGCCCGGCCACCTGATGCTCCCAGGCAGCCTGTAGAATGCCCTGGAACGGTTTGGCTCGTTCATCTTGGAATCCACGTTGATCACCTTGGGAGCTGTAGGGCTGGCATGGGAATCCACTGGCATAGAGTCCTCGAACTGGCCCTGGAGTGAGATGAAGAGAGTGGCGATCATCTGCTGCGAGAACGTCTCCTTGAATGACGCCAACTTGTCCATTGCGTCGCAACGTCTCGCACATGTATGGGTTCTTGTCCATGGAGGCAAGGATCTCGAAACCGGCAAAGCGAAGGCCTTGACCAATCCCTCCAATGCCAGAACAAAGCTCCTTCACCTGGCTGATGTTGCGCTCCGTGTTCTGGGGAATGATGACATACTTGGTGTCCGGGTCAAACTGGAGCTTGTAGGTGTCCGAATTTGGGTCATGGTGAAGCACCATGTTGTGTACCATGGCCTTGGTGCCCTCTGGAAATGGAACAGCGTCAAGTTGCACACTCTGTCCATGTGCGCAACAAAGCCCACACCCCAGGCTGGTGTGTTCCAAAATCCCTGACCACTCTTGGTCCACGGAGCATAGGCGACGATCCATGGCAACTAGCAAGTGCGCAGTCTCGCGAGTCTTCAGCCGACCCAGCTCTACCGGGTTGGGGGGAACTCGGGCCGAGAGCTCTGCCAGTCATCTCAAAAGCGAACCAAGCGGTTGGTGATGGCCTTTAACGAACGTCAAAATTGCATCACATGACGCATACTGACAAGAGAAGAAAATGAGAAACAACAACCACAACCAAAGCATGTATCCTAGAGTGGAGATGGCAGTGGAGAGAGAGAGAGAGAGAGCCAATTGAGTCACCAATCAACCCATGGTGGCAGGTGGTCACGTTCACAGTGAAAGCGAAGGATGTTGTACTTGTTGGTGTGATGACAGGGGTCAAAAAATCCTGCCACAAGCTGTGGGTATCATGTGCTATCACAGGTAGCGCTCGCTTTTTTGTGTTTGGGGAGGGTCCATGAACATCAACTGCTTGAAAAGGACTGTTCCTAGACCACTTCCGGGCTATAGTATATTGCAAATGCATATGCGCCGTGTACAATCGATGTGAATGATGTGAAAGCCCACATGGGCATACAATGGTGAAGGGTGAAGGGCCGAAGCTCAGTCTCAGGTCATTCTCCTTGCCTTGGTGAATGATGTCACGATGTTACCCGTGGCCAGTGACAATGCATCTCCTTCCGCTTTGCCAGAGATACCATCCATGCCACAGATCCTCCTTGCCGCCTTCTTGAAACTTGACAAAATTGTGAGGTCCAGCAGTTGACCATCCAAAACAGGAATAAGAACCAACAGCACTAGGGAAAACCATATGGAAAACAATGGCGAATGAATCTGAATGATGGTACTGTACGCCTATAGGCTATAGGCTTTTGACCCAATCAAATTGAACTGAGAAAGTTTAGGATTACAGTACATAATACTACATACATCCAAAAAAACATCTGTGGTATTCTGAGGCGGCACCGGATTTGCCCCCAGGCTTATGAGCAGATGATCTAATTGGGAGGCGATGTCCATGTGAGATGCTTATTTCTTTTAACAAACTACAGGGGTGTTGGATGATTTAGCACCAGTCACACCACGCGTGCAGCCAAGCTTCGAGTTCTTGCATTCAACTGAACCGTGCAATTCTGTGAGCTGAGCGTAGTGATGCGAAGTGCTATAGAGAGAGAAGACATTAGAAATTCTTTGCACATCGGATTTAGACAGAGAGCTTGTGTGGTCATGCTTGACCTTTCGATAATTGGTAGTCGAACTTGTGATCATGTCAGCTGTGTTGGGAGACCAGCAACGTGTCATCCTGGTCAAATTTGTTTTGGGCAACACCGACCTTTAAAAAGCGATGTTTGCCCATGTGTTTGCAGCTGGTGCTTGACAGACAGAAAGGTAGATTAGATCGAGTTAAACTAAATCAAATCGGACTATATAGGTTAGATTAGATTAGAACAGATAGGATTAAATTGAATTAGACTACATAGATTGGATTAGAACAGATACAGAGAAAGAGAGAGATATAGACAGATACATCAATGGACCTTCCACCCGATAGGTATCTTCATAGACACAGTGTTTGTATGCACATGTTCACATGGCAATGATTGCCTATGCATTTCCAAACGTTGGTTGGCTTGATTGTCTACCCGGAATTATTGAATCCCGGGAGTTGGAAATCATGACCACTGTGACTGTACCCAGCTTTGTCCGTTAAGTCTCACCTCGTACCGCCGCCGTGGCGGCTCAGGTATGGATTCATCGGCACTGGGCAGACCATGGCACTCTATTTGTCCGATGTCATTCATTCAGATCCATCGACCGATCCAGAGGAGCGACGACAGTATCGCATGGCGGTGACCTACATTCAGACGCCTGGCTTGCTGCCCCAGGAATCTGGAAGCCACATAGGTTCAATGTGCCACATCCCTCAAGCTCCCGATGTGGAGAACGATAAGTAGTTACATCTGATTTTGGAAGCATGCAGGTGAATCATATATGGATATGGCCCACATGATGGCGCAGCACAGTTGCACACATATTGACATAGGCACACAAACCTGGCGAGTGAAGTCTGCTATTTCCCCGGCTGAACTGTGTCGGGCGCTTCCTTGAAGCGGTTGTTCAACCAAGCCCGGAGCAAGGTGCAACGTTCTGTTGCCCAGCTCTTCCAGGCCCTACCTAGACCTGAGAATGTTTTGTATGTGACCAGATAGGGGGTTTCTGCTGGTTTTTCTTCAAACATGTCGTGGAACATGCTATAGCAAGTTGATTGACATGTGAAAAAGCAGGTGCGCACTAGCAGAAAGCTGCAAGATTGGAAGAGTTCAGGATGTCCATCGCAGTGGAGTTGAACATTTTCTCCTGCCGAACGCCCTTGTATGTTGGCAACTTGCTGCGACGAGATACTTTGCCCTCGCTGTTGCTCTTCCTTTGTGTCACTTGGAGTGGAGGGGCCGAAGGTCAGCGTGTAGAAGTGCTCGGCAAGGGGGAATAGAGTGCATGAACAGAAGCTAACGATTTGCCTGGTGGGTTCAAAGAAATTTCCCATCCTCGCACATGGTAGCAGCAGCTGCAAGCCTTGTGCAACAATGGCGGGGACCAGACAGACACATGATCATTGCCAGGTCCATTGCCATTCCCTAGCCATCACCGTTGGCATTTGCATCACCACAGCCATCACCAGGATCATGATCAAACATCAACACGTACGTATCCATATTTCCGTTCCGTTCTTCCTTTACATCACCCCGATCAAAGCAGTGTAAAGAATGTGATGGTTGGGATTGATGGTGTTTAATGATCAACTTGGGAAGTGTGATTTAACCACCACCAGTGCTTAATCATTGGTGGTTGGGATGGTACCAATGCATTGTATGACAGAGATGGGTTTTGTTTGGCCCATTGCCAGGTTATGGGCGGCAACCTTCTGGTGTCCCTCCTGGCGGGCTTTGGTGATACCTTCCATGTCGTCCACAAGGTCGACCCTTGGCGTTCGGGAGATCTCTGCGCATAGCCAGTAGCAAGCAAGGACGTGGCAGGTAGTCAATGGTGACTGCTCCTGCCGGTCATGTGCCTACGTGGTATATAGTTGTGATGATTTCATGCTTGTCATTGTGATGGATGTGTTCTGCCCGCACCGCTGCCAAACAGTTATATTTGAAGATTGCCAAACGCTTCTGTCTACAGCTCACTTGGCCAGACTCCCTACTTCAAAAGACGATCTCCTCAGCACATTTTGTGGTCGAAACAAGCTAGTAGTGTTCAACAAAATTTCAACAGTGTGCTTGACATCTTCCTGATTTTTTCTGCATCCAAGGAGTGGATTGACATTGTCTGGACCTGGGCTTAGTTGACTCAGTTGGGATTGAAGGGACGAAGAAGCAGAAAAACAGAAGCAGAAAGTATCTCTTTGTCTCTGCTTCTCTGCGTTTGTTTCTCTTTCTCTTTCTCTGGGATGCCATCTGTTCCGAACACCCCGCGGCAAGAATACTGGCCGCAAATAGAATGAGGCAGCAACAGCAACATAAGGTTGGTGTTTCCCACTGCGCCAGCTTTACTTGCTTCTACCGCCAGCCATTGATCGTTGCATCCTGTGGATCAATGAGGGGCAATAGCATCCAACGGTATCCATGACTAACTGACTTTGAATTCGCTGAAGTGAGTTATAGCAAAACTAATCGACCGATAGGGTTAGCATAGGTTTAGCCCAAAACTTAGCAAATATTTTTGTTCGAAGAAGTTACCCCAGAATCCATGAATATTTTTTCGAAGAAATTCGCCTTGAAAAATGAATGAATATCATTTGAACATCATACTGTCATCAGTATGACCCACTTCTTACCAGCCGCAAAACCCCAGGATTTGGCTCTACGACTTGGGCTGTTCCTCGGCGCCACAGGGGGACGTCACGGATGGGGCCTCCCCTTTTTTCGCAGCGCGGCGCCTCCTGAGGTTTGTTGGTGATCGACTTCTTGAAGCGGTTCCTGACCATCATTGGCGCAGACACTTGGCGAGTTGGATCAGTTGGGGGAGTTGGCTTTCACCAAGCAATTTCTGTTGAAGCTTTGCGTGCCAGCGATCGACCTGCGCTTCGGCAAGAGGCTTTTGAAAAATGACCAATCACAATAAGGACAACAAGGGTGTATGATGGGGGAACCAATGGAACCAGGAGTACGGGGTGAACTGACCCATAGCTACTTGATTTGTGAGGTGATTGCGCACGGGACTTGGTGAACTTCAATCACTTAACCATTGCAGCATTGCCTGGCGTGTCTACAGTGGTGCGAATCGGCGCGCACATGTCCGTATGCACATCCTGTACATATCCATGTTTGCGTGAATGTGATTGCACACGTGACTAGTATGTGAATGGTGCAAGTGATTGCAATTGCATAGACATATATCACGCGCATTGGCATATGCATACATGTACCCATGGGCAAACCTTTGGGACACCCTAGCAAAAGATTGCATGTGCACATGCAGATTTCCTTCCAGACGTGCCTGCAGACTGAAGCATTGTAGATGTATATCTATATCATATCTAAATATATTGATGAGATACTCAGACATGTACTTGCATCTATCCATGAATATGAATGAATGCTACGCATTTACATATGCTCATACGCATGTATGCAACAATGATCGATGGTGCATATGGACATTCATGCATGCATATATGCATGCACGCGTGAGCCGTGAGCGTGCATGTCTGTGCATGTGAATGTGTATGTCTTGTGAGAGACTTTCTTCAGTGCATGTCTTTGTCTATGTACTTCCGCAGGCATGTTTATATAGGTGAGCAGCACTGGAGGGAGAGACGAAAGAGAGATATGAACATACACAAGAATGTAAACACATTCATTTGCCTGCGTTTTCTGTGAATTAAAAACCAACCAATTATATGTTTATACATCCAACAGTCGGCATGTTCAGTGGTTCGGCCGTTGCTGAGCTTCCAGTGGCTTCCCAGGACTGGATGTCGGCGGGCGCGGCCGGCGGCGAGGTGTTGGGATATCCCGAGCTGCCCGATGAATTTCATGGTGCCAGCCATCGCTCCACGCTGTTGCACAGCAGGGTCAGTGCCAGGACGGGTACAGCGGCTTTGCTTCGGAGGTGCAGGTCAAATGGTAGCGGTGCTGGGAGCATTCTTGATCCCAGAGGCTTGTATGTTCAGATACATTTACATATAAAATCATATACATTTACATTTACATATACATGTGCTAATACATACACACACACACACACATATATATATATAAATACATATAAATATTTATATATATATATATATATATAAATACATATAGATATTTATATATATATATATATATTTAAATACATATAGATATTTATACATATATATATATATATAAATACATATATATATATATACATATATATATATAAGTATGTATATAGAAAGAGGTATATTTATACGTAAGTATGAAATATACAGAGAACATCGATACATGTGCCACAACGCCATAGTGAGCCTCAATATGGCACGATCGAAATCCAACTTGATCGAAAGTGTTGATGGTAGGCGTGTTATTGGACGAATGGTCTGATTCTAGCTGTGTGGGGGTTGGAGCCCATCAGCCATCAAGCTATGCTGGGAACCATCCCAGTAGTGGGATGCAGTTTGGGTTGACTCCACCTCAAGGGCAAGCTCAGTAAAGTATGACTTGAATATTTGGAGTAGCCTGTACGGATTTGAAGCCTCTAGATTGCTCAACATTACGGCTTCAGGGCTTCAGAATTTCAACCATTCACACCGTTGCAGTCCCGGTTGGTGAGGGCCATTCCTTGAGACTCATCTTGGGACACACGGGTCAAGGGCGGATAAGGGTGGATGACAATCGAGGAGATCGGGGCAAAGGGTGCATCCATTGGCGGTAGCTCATAGCAATCAGATGTGCACCGGAAAATCGAACTACAGCCAGGGGCTCTAAAGCCCGGAGATGGCCAAGATTGATGAATATAAGCCATGCTTGATGATCTTCCAACTGGGTTCCGTTGGGGCCAGAGAGATGCCAAATACAGATCATGATAGGTTCATAAGCCACAGTTGATGGTTGATAGTGGGGCACCTGACTAACGAGATTTATCCAAGCATGATCTGCTTGGGGGTGGTGCGGGCAGAGGAGCGTGCTTCATCATCACAGTCGGCTTTCAACAATCTCGCAGCAGGCCCTGGGGCGCCAGGAGGCACAGGTGGATTTCTGTTCCCAGAAATTGAGTGGCTTCGGTTGGGTTCCACCGAGCCCACTGGGGCACTTTTTGAGGTTTTTCAGCGGTGCCATGGGGATCTCGCGCAGTCTCGCAGCTGCACCGATGGCACACGGGGTTTCAACTGTCTTGGATGTAGAAAGATTTGGTGCTTCCAGTATTCTTGAGCATTCTGCGGCCGTCATTGACGAATGGCACACAGTCACAAACCATGATGTGTGCACGAAACCGGCCACACAGATTAGGCGAAATTTGGACAAATAGTAATGTCCCGCCTGGATGCGCCTGGGAAACCAAGAGTCTGGACATGTAAACGGCGAGAAGGCCTGGAATGAAAATCAGCATGGACACATATGGGGATGCGAACTTCGATCATGTTGGCACGGCCTGCCGCATTTGGGTCCTTCTCCGCATAGCTCCAGAATGCTATAGGAGGCTCTATGCCTGCAGGAGGGAGCTCATGATCGGACCAACATGGACCACATGGGCGCCACGGTGAAACCCCACTGATCTCATTGCTTGCTGCTGGGCCTGCCCCCATGGAAGCCATGGCACCGCAAGGATTCAGAGCCACTAGAGTCCTCCATAGCAACCCAGGATCCATCGGCATCTTCCGAGTGAGTCAATCATGCTCTCAAGTTCATGGGCCAAAAGGATGGCCCAAATCCAAGTAGAGAAAAATGGCCAAAGTTCATACTAAGACTTGTATCCCTACTACTCTGGTTTGGAGGGATCGGCTTAGGAGGGTTGAAACTTAATGCACAGTGGAACACATTCGTTGCCATACAGGTGCGTATTGTGTTGAGTCGCTGTGCTTTCAAGTTTCTGACCCAAGCTTTCTATAGCAGTCCTCAGGTCTTCAGCCACCATGGTTCCACCACCCACGGCCATCCCACCGTGCCGTGCCGCCAGGGCGCTGGCGCTCACCCGGCGCTGGGAGCGAAGGCCTCCGGGTCCACGTTGCCGTTCCCACACAACCTGCGAGCGCAGGCGCTGCGGCACCTGCACTCCTTCTGAGGCGCGGCCACGGGGGTGGCTACCGCCATGGGGTTGACCTGGCAGCCCTGGGGGGTGGTGGCCATGGTGGATGGTGGGTGATGCTGCTTAGTGGTTGGTAAGGGTGGATGATGGTTGATGATGGTGGATGATGGTTGATGATGTTTGATAGTGGTTGATAGTGGTGATGGATGGTAATGGTTGACGGTTCAAAAATTGAAACCTCGATGCTCATATTGATGGGCGAGGTCTTCAAAGCTTGGTTGCAGAACATGATGGCCGCAATGATTTACAGTCATCAGTCACTGGTCAACCAATCCAATCTTATTGTTTCGTGCTGATCTCCCAGAAAGGTGCACGGTCCTCAAATCAAACACCCGGACAGATACAACATTGTGCAATTCATGTACATGCTTGCAGATGTTTTGCACGAGAGATCGCGGAATAGGTTTTTGCTCATTTTCCTTGGATCGGAATCCTACGCGTTTGCGGGGGCAGGATCAGGGATTCCTGGAGGTATCATGGAGATGGTGTGAGGTCCAGTTTGCAAGGCCATGAAATATCGGGGTTTGATATTTGACATGATCCAGAAGCTCCATGAATAAAGTGATCTATTTGATGGATATTGATCCATATGCAATAGGCAAACCCCGGATAAAGATTCTATCAAGTTGCAAGAGCCACCAGAATTGACTCGAGCTATGGATGGACCTGAGTAGCATGCCACAGGGTCAGCGTGACATTAAGAGGCTGTAAGTCTGCTTTTGCCACCGCCGTTTCGAGCATAAGTAAGGTGTTGGGGGGACCGATAGCCCTGGCAAGTCCAACAACATACCTGGGCTGCGCGGTCCATGCTGAGGCTGCTGAAGTTGCAAAGCAGATGCCGCGCTTCGTGAGTTTTAGTTCGTTTCCCCTTGAAAGCCACAAGGGCTCAGCAGGGATCCCATTGGAATTTCTGGTAGAGTGACAATTTGCAGAAGACAGCCGCCGCGACCAGCCCGCTGGGCAGCTCATGATGAAAATTTGGAAATCTTCTGATCTTGTGCTGCACCAGTTGTATGAAACAAATGATCCAATTGCAAAGGAATAGGTTACCAACATTACTTACTACCATTATTGGCTGGTGATTACCATTGTGAAATCACAAGGACAGCAACTCGGCGAAAACAAACGGACCCTACAAGACTTCATATGATGTACGCTGCTGAAATTTTGCTGCGCCGCGCCAACTGACATTGCGCTTTTGGGCAGATCCCAATGGTCCAATATGGGACCTTTGAGTGATGCACTTGGTGCGTGTCTAGATGACTGTAGGTGGGCTTTTCTCAAGATTTTTTTGCGACCCACTTGATGTACTTGGACGGAGCAGCGTAAATGAGCAAAGAATAGGATTCTGCTTCAAGTCTTTGAGAAAAGCCTTAGCGAGCGAACTGGAACCTTGGTTGTTGGAGATGCTGACCCCAGGATTGCTGATTGGGCACTGGGCGCGCCAGATTTTGGTGCAAAAGCTCTCCCCATTTCCCGGGCCAAGTCTATTTCGCATCACGTTCGAGTTGTGAACATTTGCGCTTTGCAGACCCCCACGACCTATGGCAGTTTTGAAACATCAAGATTTCCAAAATCATGACAACCTCCCAAGTGTTGAACCATGTTGAACCATCATGAGATGGACATGGTGCTTGACTTTGGGCCCTTCCGGAGGCCCTTGATGAGTCTGGCAAAGGGGCACAGGCATTCACCTCCCCCAAATTGGACCAGCTATAGATGGTCGTGAAACGCCACAATCTCGGAGATACGTCACCGACCCCTGCATACCAGTTGATGCCCAGCATCTGTGAGGCCCCTGTTTCATGCCGGCAGTGCCACAACAGTGGCCACAGCCACGGTTGTGAGCAGAACCCGCGGTGCCAATCCACAGCATCGGGTCGTGGACAAAGAGCTGATGCTTCTGCGGCAAATTGTGACTAGTTGGCCCTTAGTTGGCAGTTTTGGATATTCTCATTTTCCCCAATGTTTGGGATGGTTGCTTGGTTGGTTGACTAAAGAAATAGGGGTTCAGACCACCAATGTGAAGCGAGTGGAAGCACAAATCCCAACTTGAACCCAGAGTTCATTCCCGAACCTTGAATGTGGAAGTGATCCTTGCCCAAGTGAGACACTGCAACAATCACAGAGAGAAATGCAAAGAGATATAACACATGAGGAGTGAGGGATGAGAGAGGGCTGAGAGATGAGACAGAGTGGTTCCAATTAAGGCATCGCTGGCTCACACAGTTTCATACGGGCAGGCCGTGGCCGTATGTCACTCCAAGATAGCAATCCAACATGGTCACCTTTGCTTCCACCAATCACTGTTTGCATGCTGACCACGGGTACTCTCATCATTGTCACTGTTTGGTAATTTCATTTTTGCTTGTCCTCCTAATGGCCTGGACAACCCACCACAGTAACAAAAAAAGATGGGCTCAGAACATCTTCGCCACGAGCCAGGTCATGGTGGTGAAAGCTTCGCCATGTCAAAATCACCAAGCGCAGGTTAGTTGAACCACTATCTGCCTCTAGTACTCATGAGTTACCCAATGGATAATCAATGATCAAGATACGAATGGTTGATGACTCTAACAGCTACTACTACCGTATTACTACCCATTGAAATTCTTTTGCCCGCTTTGAGGCATAACATCAGCCACGTGTGTCAGTTTTATAGTGTCGCATCACTTTCTGTTGGACGTTCCACCTTCAAGTTGGTAGGATCCAAGATGTAGGACAGGAGGGCAGATCTTTTGAGAAGCTCAAAAAAGATAAGATGAATAGAGAGAGATAGAAAATCCATGAAAATCCGTATCCACCAGCCACCCCGAAGATCCACATCCCTTCCCGCCACAACCGCCCCTCCCGGTGACTTCGGGATGTCTTCGGGACGCGTGGGGAGGTGCCGGTGTTCCTGGAAGATCTCTTGAAGACCGTGGAGAAGCCGCTGGCGGAGCAGCTGGGGCACCAAAAGCGGGGCAGACCAGCGAGCGCAGGAGGTGATGGCTGGCCCGAGCAGCTGGGGCACCAAAAGCTGGGCAGCCCAGCGAGCGCAGGAGGTGATGGCTGGCCCTGGATGGCTATGGTAAGGTGGCGTAGCCATCTGTGGTACGTTGCTACATGTGACATTCCGTTGCCAAAATTCTATGGCGGGAGATTGTCAAGATATTTGTCGGAATTTGCCATGGGTTCTTCAGTGCACCTGGATGATTGGGAGAGTATCATCAGACGCTCCATGAAAATCCATCATCATCAACTCACCTGTGATGACTGAAACCCCTGTAGAATCAACCTGAACCGGGTGCAGGATTCCGCTCAACCATGTCTTACTGAGGAAGGAGAACCTACTTGGATTTCAAACATTATGTACACCATGACACGCCACGAAGGGTAGCCACCAACAGCCACCACAACTTGAAAGTCTAACTTGGAGTCTTAAGCTATGGCCCAGCACTTGGTTCGTCCTTCACATCCTAAGTCTCCTCTCGTGGGCTCTTTGGGGAAGCCCATCAAACTTGACGCCCCAGAATGCCCCAAACTGTTTAGAGTTGGGGTCAGTTTCTGTAAAGGGACATCGTGTTTTCTTGGGCAGACCGGTGAATTTAGGGATTCGATCGTAAAACTAGAAGCCGCCCTTTGTTGTTAAGCCCATCCGTTCTGCAGCTGTATCAAGCTTGCAGCAGTGCCTTGTAAAGCTGAACCGAAGAACAGAGAACCGCTAGCATGGGGGAACAAACTCCCGCTTCATGATTTGCATATTCTGGGTTGCAATATATGTCAGACATATTAGCACGGTAATCATAGTCCATAAGACCTTGGCCGAGAATAGATGCGAATGCTTGGATTTCCTGAATCTTGAAAGGCAGTTGCACCAAACCCATCCAAGCTGCCATCCAATCTTCAGGCAGCTAAGCCAGCTTGCTTGAGTTTGAAGCTTCGCTCCTAGGGCAGTTCACCCATCTATATTTCTCAGGGACAAGAGAACTGCAAGACAGGGCCTGGAGTTTTGATCCGCACCCATGGACATCGACAGAATTGAGAAGCAGGCGCGAAAGATTGCGAGCATCCTGACCTCGTTTCTTGCTGCAGATTTTTGTGGATTACATTTGGTAGTCAGAGGTGGCAGTGCCCGAGGCTGATCAAATTGGAAAAAAAAATCAACGCCACTCATTTGCGGAGTCTGGGGCAGGTCAGCGAATTCCTTTGTGCTTTGTCAGTAAGATGAATCCGACCAAACAATCAGGGGCATCCACAAATTCTTACAGTACGAGGCATTGGTATGATCTCGTAGGACTGTAAAATGGCAGGGTCTGCCATGGCAGGGTCTGCCATGGCAGGGGTTGTCACTTAGCGTCGTGACCATCGTAGATCCATGGCTTGTTCCTGGTGGGTGGTCACGAGCCCCGACCTTGCAAAGAGGATCAAGGCTTTGCTCAGCAAGCCTTTCGACCAGGCGTCGTGCTGGCGCCCCGGCGTTGGAAGCGAATGCCAACCCCAAGCGGATTTTTGACATGTTTTGTTCTTCCCTCTGTGGTGGTTCATGGATATTCGTTTTATCCCTTCCATCGCTTTAATCAAACAAACATTGTGCTCACACGCTGCTGTTTTTGGAACAAATCAAAGAGGTCCTGCCTCAGAGGGCATCTCATCTCATCTCAATGGACCCCGCAGTGGTCCCAGCAGGGCTGCGTCCATCCGTTGCATGCATTCCCCCGTGCTTGTCATATCTTGTCGTCCGCCAGGCCCTGCAAGAGTGCGAGGCCCTCAAGGACTACATCCACAGCCGCAGCCCCGAGGTCTGATTTTTCTGGGAGGTCTGGGAGCCGATGGTCACCTGACAGATGGAGTTCTATGGAGTTCTTGGTGATTTGGAGCTTTGGGGAGCAAGGAATTGTAAGGGAATTCTATAGGATAGGTGCCTGCAGCTGTAATCAGCTGATCTTCAAACATCAAGCGCCTTCCAAGATAAGGAGCACAATTCACAAGCGAACGGCAACTGGTGGTGCCCAACTGATGGAAAGACCACCATTTTCAAGACATCCAATGTGAGCTGTCAATCTCACATGCCACTGTGTGCTCCACGACAGATTTTGACCAGGAATGCGAAACCAATTGACATAGATTTGCACAGATCCCCCATCAACGAAACAAGAGGCGTCATCACAGGTGCGACCTCCCGGATCGATTCCAACCACCATTGTTGCCTTTGACCCAGGCCCAAGCATGGTTGGAATACTCTGGGGTTTGATCTACCAAGAGGGATCGAAATAGTTAGTCCCAACAAAGGCGATGTAGAATCCCAAGAGTATACAAATCGTCCCCGCACCCATTAGGGATCCACCATTGTTAGCTCCTGGTGGTATCACAGGAGGCTCGGGCCCTCGAAGAAGAATTCCGGGAGAATTGGAATGCGGAGGACAGGAGTTGCAGCCATGGCAACATGGACCGGTTCGTTGTGTTGAGGACTTGCCATGAAGCATTCGATTGGACCACGACCACGGTTGGACTTGCCATGTTGGAACCATTTCATTTCTGGGATAGTGAAATCAGGGATGACACAAGTTGCACCATGAAACTTATGAAGTCCCCAGGGGTTCGAGGGCAGGTTTATGGCGACTGACAATCACAGAAATATCAGCAATCGTCAGCTAGATGATCGTACCATTGCTGGAGGCCAATTCAACCAATCACTGTGACAGGTTAGGGGTGATCAGGGTAGTGGTCATCACTGGAGGGGATGGTCATCGCGGTCCACCTGATATGTACAGAGACCCATCTTTGCTAACTTGCGCTTCAAGCTTCGTGGAGTTTGACCATTTCACTTGACCATTTGGCATCCATTTCATTTTTTGGCATCCATTTGGATTGGCAAAGGATGGTCCACCACCCCTCCTGCAGCCAGGCACAGCCACCCCATCACTACGGATGGGTCACCTTGGTGATATCAACCCGGGTGTGGGGGGCAGGCCATGGAGCTGGTAGCTCCCCACTGGCCATTCCCACCTCAGCGTTCCATGCGTTCCAGGCGCCTTTGGCCCTGCGTCAGACTCTTGAGGAAGTTTTGGATCCTGAGGTGCGAGCCGAAGGGTGGCATGTTTGGATGCTGAGCTTAGCTTAACAAGTTGAGTTAGCTTCACTCGACTAGTGAACTAGTTGCTGAAGTAAACTAGTTGCTTCAGTAAACTAGTCGCTGAAGTAAACTAGTTGCTTCACTGAACGAATTGCTGAAGTACACTAGTCGCTTAATTTTGAACTAGTGACGAATGGACTTCCCTAAACAGAAGTCCTTCTCAACTGGTTGCTTGAATAAAAATCATTCTAAAGCGGTTGCAACGAAGTCACATACCTGTGAAGAAATGTTCAGATGAAGATGGTCAATGATGAGTGACACTGGTTGAGAGTCATAGGGAAACGAGAATAGTTTCCCTATGAAGCTTTGAACTGCGAAAGCTGACGCTCATGAAATCGCGGCACCGGGTGCCGTGCGATCACTGGGGCGCCTTCCGTCCACAAGTGGAATCGAATCCATGGCTACCAGGTGGCAGCTGCCAACGTGGCAGCCACTGAAGCCTTGTTGGCAGAAAAAACGCCCTTGTTGCAGGCCGAGGCCTTGGCCGGAGGGGCTGAGTGGTGCCCTAACTTGGGTGGGCCATAATTTTTCGAGCTGGACAGCTGGGGGTGGACCAGCTTATGTTCACCATGAAGTGGTCCAATTGGATCACCAAGTCTGGGGGTGGATCAGCTCTTTTGACCAAGCTTGGTGGCTTCAAGTTACCCATTCTTTGCTCAACCCCTCGGATTGTGTCCGTTTCAAAGTCGCTAGTGTTGTCCACTTCAGGTGTGCAGCCTGTCTTGGCACAGGGTCGAAGTACTGAGGCTGTTGACCAACTGTCACCCATGATGTTTTCCTGGTGAATTCTGACATCGATGTGTCCGCCAAATGTATCCGAACCGTTCAGAGCTTGATGGAAGAACCCCGACATCTCCCAGTTCTATAGCTGGAGCTCCAGCTGTTTGGAACATTCCTTGGACGATCCGAAGCTGGTGCCCCAGGTGGTGCTTGGATGTGCACCCTCACTGAGTAAGTGGTCATTAGCCATGGTTTCTAGGGGTTACCAGCTACCGTATAGGCCTGATAAACATGGTATACCATGGTTATAAGCCCAGCTGCACATGCAAGTCTGGTGCCCCAGCTGGATGATGCTGGATGCCGCTGGTTGATCCACATGCCTGGCCGTTGGCAGTGCCGGCTCCACAGCAATTCACCATGGCCTTCGACACATGGACGCGGCCGCCGTCTGGCACTGGCGCGGGTCCATGGGCTCAGCGCAAGGAGCCCAGGGGCTTTGATCCGATCAACGCATTTGCAGGATCCCACTGCAAGAGTTGAAGTGTTTAGGGACCCCCCAACAAAGTTTGATTATTTGAACAGATTTTTCTGAAACCATATTTGTGCGGAGTTTCTTTTTTTGATTTGTTTGTGCAAGACTTCCACCGTTGGATTTTCCAGAATCAAAGCAGATGAATGAAAACATCATTTGACACATGGTGGTTTCTCAAACCCAACCGTTCTTGGGGTTCGCATCATCTTATGCTGGTTGTTTAGCATAGCTGTTTGCAATTTCCAACCTCTCAACCTACATATGGTGGTTTCTGAACACCAAGCGTAGCTTATGGGGTTCCCTACATTGTTTCCTAAAGCAGGGTGCCCCCCAATCATCCAGTAGCAATCATTTTGAGTAATCAACCAATCACTTTTTGGAGGGCTTGAGCAACCACCGTGCATAGTTGGCAGAGTGTTAAAAATGGTTAATGAAGGATGCTTGGGGAGGTAAACCTGTATGTTGAGAAACCACATGAAACCACCACCACATCACCACATCTCTGTGAAGCCACATATATTGAGAAGCCACGTGAAACGTCACGAAACCACCGGTAGCGCCCAGGAGTTCGCGGCCACGTGATGATGAGCCACCGGAGCTTCCGGCTCGCGTCGCGCGCAGCCGCGCCGGAGCCGCGGTTTTTTGACGGCGAGGAAATGGCCGTGGGGCATGGGGAAGTTCCTGGATGAGTTGATGGATTTTTTTTTGGCAAATTTTGATGGATAGTTGATGGATGTGGATGGTTGGTTCGGTGGTTAGTTGATGGTCAGTTGCAGTTACTTGATGGTTGGATGATGGCCAGCTGATGGGTTCATGGATGCTGATGAGTATGGTGAGTTCTGGTGCTTCCACTTTCGGCTTCAAATGTACCCAGGTGGTCAGATAATAGGAATTGATGGCTCATAGTGACATAGTGCAAACCAACGATGCATGGCGGAAAGCGCCCATGGCGATTTATTGTTGGTATTGTTGGTCAAGGGCCTCTTGTCAGTCATCAACAGGGTGCCTTTAAAATGGCGCCTCCCTTCACCACCTAAAATGGTGCCTTTGCTGCTCTTGCCATTTCTTGTTCGGTGGATCGTCCAACAATCCTGGCACAGAGCGATGCTTGAAAATATGGCAGAACCTGTGTCACCACAGGCATCAGCAGAATTATATGCACACCCGACAGTGCAAATAGGCCAGAAGATCACCGCCAAATGCTCATTGAGATGGTGATAAAGAGACATACTGTGACATACCCCAAATGCCTGAGCATGTGCCAAGACGAATTTCTGTAGCAAGGTTTTTGGGAGCCGGTTCCCAGGGAAGGATGGGCCTACCGAGGCCGAGTCTTCCATGGCATCGTTCGGTGCCAACCTGGCTGCTTCTGGGTGGAACTGCGCTGGTGGCCATTGGCCTTCCGTTACTCATGGCGTTTCTCTGCGGGAGCCTCGGGAACTCACGGCCGAGATGTTGGTTCCATAGAATCGAAGTCGTGCCGAAGGTCAGAAATTTTTGGACCCCTCAAGACTAATAAATGATCGAAATATTGAACAAGGGAATTCGATCAAAGCCAGGATGGTTATATTAAATCTATACGGTCTATTGTGCCATATATCCGTGATACTTGGCTTTCTGGACAAAGAGTGTCGGCCTTTGCTACATCAATGTTGTGACTCATGGTGGGTCTAAGTGCATTATCCAGCGGGTGTTTGGGTGTTTCGGGTTGGGGTCTTGTGATAGCGGGTGTTCCAGCATGAAGAGACCGCCTCAGGCCACCCAATGAAAACCAATAACCTTCCAGATACTTGCATTCAGCGGTGCCCCCAGGAACAACAATATCAAATCCGAACATGGCACCTTAGCAACCGTAGACGTTTATTCTACGCAGGGCCAGGAAATCTCTTTTCTCAGATACCTTTCTTTTGCAGTTTTACGTTGCAGACAAAAAGTCCAGCGAATTCATGTTGTCAAGGTACCAACACTGCCAGACAAAGTCACAATTGTAAGACATCTGAAGATCAGCTCTTCTCTTTTCTACTCCTCTCTGCTCCTCTCTTCTCTTCTCTTTTCTCTCTTCTCTTTTCTTCTCTTCTCTACTCTTCTCCACTCTTCTCCACTCTTCTCTTTTCTTCTCTGCTCTACTCTTCTCTGCTCTTCTCTTTTCTTCTCTACTCCTCTCTTCTCTACTCCTCTCTTCTCTACTCCTCTCTTCTCTACTCCTCTCTTCTCTACTCCTCTCTTCTCTACTCCTCTCTTCTCTACTCCTCTCTTCTCTACTCCTCTCTTCTCTACTCCTCTCTTCTCTACTCCTCTCTTCTCTACTCCTCTCTTCTCTACTCCTCTCTTCTCTACTCCTCTCTTCTCTACTCCTCTCTTCTCTACTCCTCTCTTCTCTACTCCTCTCTTCTCTACTCCTCTCTTCTCTACTCCTCTCTTCTCTACTCCTCTCTTCTCTACTCCTCTCTTCTCTACTCCTCTCTTCTCTACTCCTCTCTTCTCTACTCCTCTCTTCTCTACTCCTCTCTTCTCTACTCCTCTCTTCTCTACTCCTCTCTTCTCTACTCCTCTCTTCTCTACTCCTCTCTTCTCTACTCCTCTCTTCTCTACTCCTCTCTTCTCTACTCCTCTCTTCTCTACTCCTCTCTTCTCTACTCCTCTCTTCTCTACTCCTCTCTTCTCTACTCCTCTCTTCTCTACTCCTCTCTTCTCTACTCCTCTCTTCTCTACTCCTCTCTTCTCTACTCCTCTCTTCTCTACTCCTCTCTTCTCTACTCCTCTCTTCTCTACTCCTCTCTTCTCTACTCCTCTCTTCTCTACTCCTCTCTTCTCTACTCCTCTCTTCTCTACTCCTCTCTTCTCTACTCCTCTCTTCTCTACTCCTCTCTTCTCTACTCCTCTCTTCTCTGCTCTTCTCTTCTCTTCTCTTTTCTTCTCTGCTCTCTTCTCTTCTCTTCTTTACTCTCCTCCTGTCTTCTCTAGTCTTCTCTGCTCTTCTCTACTCTTCTCTGCTCCTCTCTTCTCTTCTCTCTTCTCTCTTCTCTTCTCTCTTTTCTTCTCTCTTCTCTTCTCTCTTCTCTTCTCTGCTCTTCTCTTTTCTTCTCTTTCTCTGCTCTCTCTTCTCTTCTCTTTTCTTCTCTGCTCTCTTCTCTTCTCTTCTTTACTCTCCTCCTGTCTTCTCTAGTCTTCTCTGCTCTTCTCTACTCTTCTCTGCTCTTCTCTTCTCTTCTCTATTCTTGTGTTCTCTACTCTTGTGTTCTCTACTCTTGTGTTCTCTACTCTTCTCTTCTCTACTCTTCTCCACTTTTCTCTTTTCTTCTCTACTCCTCTCTTCTCTTCTCTTCTCTTCCGTTCTCTTCTCTTCTCTTCCCTTCCCTTCTCTTCTCTTCTCTTCTCTTCTCTTCTCTTCCCTTCTCTACTCTCTTCTACTCTCTTCTACTCTCTTCTACTCTCTTCTACTCTCTTCTACTCTCTTCTACTCTCTCCTACTCTCTTCTACTCTCTTCTACTCTCTTCTCTTCTCTCTTCTCTTCTCTCTTCTCTTCTCTTCTCTCT
>VSDK01027579.1:152953-166381 GCA_009767595.1 Symbiodinium kawagutii
TCTCTCTTCTCTCTTCTCTTCTCTTCTCTTCTCTTCTCTTCTCTCTTCTCTCTTCTCTCTTCTCTCTTCTCTCTTCTCTTCTCGCTTCTCTTCTCTTCTCTTTTCTTCTCTCTTCTCTTCTCTCTTTCTTCTCTCTTCTCTTCTCTCTTCTCTTCTCTCTTCCCTTCTCTCTTCTCTCTTCTCTTCTCTTTTCTTCTCTCTTCTCTTCTCTCTTCTCTTCTCTCTTCTCTTCTCTCTTCTCTTCTCTCTTCTCTTCTCTCTTCTCTTCTCTCTTCTCTTCTCTCTTTTTTTTCTTCTCTTCTCTTCTCTTCTCTTCTCTGCTCTACCCTACCCTACCCTACCCTACCCCACGCTACGCTACGCTACGCTACTCTACTCTACTCTACTCTATTCTATTCTACTCTACTCTACTCTATTCTACTCTACTCTATTCTACTCTACTCTACTCTACTCTACTCTACTCTATTCTACTCTACGCGAACAGGCTCTACTCTACTCTACTCTATTCTACTCTACTCTACTCTACTCTACTCTACTCTACTCTACTCTACTCTACTCTACTCTACTCTACTTCTTCCCAGCACTGGTACTGGGCCGTGGCGCGGAGTTTCTTTTTCAAACTTCCTTTGATGAGATTTCCGCTTTGTAGATGAGGATTTCAGATTGGTTTCATGTTGATTTTCCTGGGTGCAGTTACACGAACCTTCTGCAGCTGAAACGCGCCCCAAGTATAAGGAAAAAAGCACGACGGGCAGCTCCAAGACGTGGGAAGACGAGTAGTGGTCTACAGGCAGCCTATGGCATCGCGCGGCGTACAATTCTGGACCCTCAAAATCGTGCAAAGTGCGTTAGCTTCATGAGTCTTTGGCTGAGATCGTTGGGCGGCTCATGACTTGGGCAGAATCCCAGCTATATCTGCTATGTTTGTTGTGAACATCAAGTTTTGTAACATTAAGGCCTGCCCAATCCTAGTGCATTGTTGGATGTGCCACATTCATTGGCGATTTCTCAACAGTTTCGTGGTGCCATCATCTTTAAGATGTGCTGAAATGTGCAGTCTTGACAAGTCTAGGTCTAGGTGGTCCATTCTCTTTTGGGTAGCTCAATGGCCGAGGATTTTGCTGTTCTCTGCCTTGGCATTTGCGAATGTGGCTGCCGTCGCCCAATCCTTCGCGCAAAGAGACTATATGACGGCCCTGGCGAACAGGGATAGCGTTCCTTCGCCTGAGTATTCCTGCACCCTCACCACTGGCAATTGGTTGGGAGGGAGCTAAGGAGCCACAGGTATCCGCATAGATCCGTATAGCCCTCTTAAAAAGGGGAGCCGATCCAAATGGTAGCAAGTGCCTTCACTTGGCTGCAGCAGCTGAGCAGGACTTTGCCACTTCCAAGTGTTTCCAAATGGTTCCAAACCCAAGTGGCAAAGTGATTTATCGAGGGAAATACTGCCAGCGCTTCGTGATCATTGTGTGCGGGGAGTTTTGCACTGTTGATCATTGTCAATCATTGTTGATTTATCTAGAATCCCTCTTAACCACTCAGCACTTCAAGACTGGCATGGGACAACAGTTCGACAAAAAGAACACTTTGGGGATGACTGGAATATACTGGAATGGGGATGTTCAGATGTTCTTGTTTTTTCCGTTTGGCTGCTTGGGAGAAAGCTACCGAGCCATGGGTATATCATCCCTTTAAAGGGGGACCCGCAGGAGCTACCAGGAGTGTACTGTCACCGGCAGTCGAATGTTTCGAAACTGCTCAGGTGGTGGTTTCTCAAGCCATAAGGTGCCACAAGGAGCCCCCCAAATTGCTGGTTTCTTACTCTAAGTGGCTTATAACCATTACCATTGGTTGATCATATAGGGGCTAATGCCCGCCAATGACAAGGGATATACCAACCGTCATGGTTGGTTTATTGCTATCAATGGTCGATCAACTCAGGTGGCCTTCTTTCAGAAGCTGCGCCGTGCTCTGTTCTTGTTGGCCATGATGATGCCCGCGCGGTCCCTGGCTGAGTTCGCGGCTGGAGGATTGTCGCAGACACTCGGCGGCCAAGATCAGGCGCACGCTTTGCCCAAGCCGGTGCATAAAAGTTCAAAGATGTTAGTGGCAACGATGACACAGTTGCGAAGATCAGAATACAGGACAAATGATAATAGGCAGACTTGGACCTCGGGGTAGCGATGGAGAAAGATGGCATATGTTTATTGTGTATTGACACATGTAAAGAAACCACCATGCTATTGCCACTATATGCCGTTATATCGTGGATAGTGCCAATAGCAATTTTACAATGTGCAGTACTGAATGACACATGTATATGACAATAGCATATCACATGCATGTACAAATCCACGCTGTGCCTGCTCTTCACCAAGAGCCAAGTACTCACGACGTTTCATGAGCTGCGCGCCATGGCAAGCTGCGACCATGCCAAGGATTTGGAGAGATACATTGACCCTGTCGCTTCTGAATGAATATTTCCATCCAAAGGCGGCAGGGTATGGGCACAGTGGTCGTGAATATGCTGGAACTCCAGTGGGCCCAGATGGGCCCAGTGTCAAGTTGCAAACATGAGCCCTGAAAATCAAACAATTCATGACCAGGGATCAGTTGTGAGCCATGAGCAGTACCAATCATGACCATGACCAGTACCAAGAACTGTTCTCCACCGCCCTTGCCTTCCCATCCCATCCTTCCCTCAGGTGGTCTACTGGCTTCGCCGCGACGGGGAGGTCCCAGACCCTGACATGCGCATCGCGGTGGAAGCGGGGCATTTCACAGAGATGTTGGTGCTGCTGGTGCCGCGGAGCAGAGGGCCAGGGTGGTTGGTGATTTTGAGCGCCCAGAAATACAGCAGCAGAGAAGTGGCCTGGTTGTTTTATGTTGTTCTCACAGGCAGTGGAACAAAGATTTTCATCATAATCTTGATTGCGCGTGAATTTTTGCGCCGTTGCTAACACTGTCGACCCAATGTTGGGAATCTATTTGAAACATTCGTTTAATGATATACCAAAGTAATCCTCATCATGTACCATGAGCAACATTTAATCTTGATGATCTACCTAATCGGGAAGCTGGTGATTTGCACGTGCCGTTCACGGTTCACGGCTGATGTTAACTCACCAGCTTCCATAAGGGCAACTTTGACCATTGATGTCTGACCGAACACTTGATGCGATTGACCAGCTACGGCTGGGGCATGTAGGACAGCTTGGCAGTGGGAAAGGTATATCTCTGTGGTTTCCAAGCCCAGCGCAAAGACTAATGGAACTGGATGGATGTCCATTTTGAGAGGTTCATTTTCTCGTTCGGAGTTTGGCCTTCGCGAACGAGCATCTGAATCATAGCAACCCGCCCCAGTAGCCTGTGAACACTTCAGGTGCGAGACACCTTTGAGAATTCCTTGAAGCTAATGGGCTTCCTTGGGGTCGTCTACAGCATCTCGCCAGTGCTCTTTCTGGTGATGGCCGCCTATGCTTTCCTGGGGGCCTTTGCTACGGTGACTTTGTTTGGAGGGCCTTTGGTGCAGTTGGACCGGAGCATCCGGTCACAGGAGGCCGCTGCATGTCTCAGTCATAGGGAAGCTGCTGCAGTGCGTGCTTCCACATCAACGGAATGTGTTAGAGAGAATGGATTTGTGGACAAATTCTCCTCTCTCATGTGCATCATTTCCATCCTTTCTAACCACCACCGCCAACAACATCAACAGCAACCACAACAGCAACAGCAGCAACCGCAACGGCAGACGACTTGACAACTGTTGACACCAGCCAAGTTGGGGTGCTTAGGCCAGTCAGGTGATGGCTCAACTGCATGGGTCACAAGCAGACGAAACCCTTCACCCAAGGGTCGGATCCAAATAACGGGCCTGCATAGTAGTAGGTGACTGAAGCAGTGTCAGGAAGCGGATGGAATCAGCATGAATCAGCAATTTCAAAGGTGAACTGCTCAAGCAGTGAACTGTTCCGTTTCCGTCCCCTGTGCATTTCAAATTTGAAGCAACCACTGGGAGGGACCATCTTCAATGCGCATCTCAGGAGTGATTTTCTATTCTTTCAATGGTTTCCGCAAGTCTCACTTTGGAAAGTTGGTCAGTGACCGGGATAGCTATGACTTACGCTGGGGCACGAATCTTTCCCTGTTTCTTTCTCTTCGTGTACCTTGGGTCCTGAATGATTTTAGTGGGAGATCCATGTCAATAAACACCATTACACACCTCATGTTTGATGGTGAATCGTCAACTAGTCATGGTTAAACCAGTGGTGGCTCGTTAATGGGCCTCCCATGATCCATGAACCAACCCAGAACCAGTGTGTCCTGATGGTCTCCTTCTAACTTTTCACAGGCGACTTTTCGGAAGTCCATTTCCAGGCCAGCCGGGTGCAGGTAAGATTGAAAAAGCAGGGTCGAGAAGGATCATAAATACCAAATGAACATATCGCTTACCAGTGCATAGCAGGACACCTGCTGTATCGTTGGTGAGCTGTCAATTGACTCCTGGTAGCTTGACGTGGCATTTGAAGGGGTGACCTGTGACCCGTGAGCATGATTGAGCATGTGAAAATGAGTCGCATCGACGGTATGAGGGTACAAGTGAACGGCGATAATTGAACACGAGAACCACACCATGAACCCCAGGTGTACCACGTACATTCCCAAACATTTTCTTTCTTGAGGGCACCCTCGTTCGAAATGTTTGTGGACTGGTAAGCTGCTTCACTGGGTACTCCAGTATTCATCACAGGAACGGCGTTCGAACAGGTGAAACTACAATAGCTGCCTGCCCACAGAAAGTTCGCGTTGGTTGCATGTCCATTGCTGGATCAGACCACATGATTTTGACCAACTTGTGACAAAAAAACCTGTGTCACAACCATCCTGGGAAGCTCACCTGCCAGGTGCTTGGAGCGTGCGGAGCCTTTGTGCCTTTGCTCCGGCGAAGCATCCGAAGGACTGGAAGCCCGAGGACGCTACGACAGGCCGAAGGGCGAGTTCTGTGTCCAACCAACTGACTTGGAAACCGTCAACATCCATCAGCCCATAAGGGTAGAACTCCTCATTTCCTGAGGGTTGGAAGGCTGCTCCCGGTGGAAAGGTCTGAGTGCCTGTTTTGGGCCTCGATCCATGAGCGTCACAACTTTGCTGCCTCGAACTCCAGCTCCTGATGCAATTTCAGCCAGTACCAAGAGAGAGTGATAGAGAGCGCTACCTGCATTGATCAAGGCTGATAATCATCTCACCAGGTAGCCGGCCCCCAATTATGGGCCACCCCAGCCCCTCTGCAGTGCTGTGAAGGCTACGGAAACAGCAGTGGGCGCGCGTTTGGGGACGCACGAGCTTGGGGACCTTTCGGGAATGCTTTGGCTGGGCAGCCTACCTGCTGCCTGTGGCCATAGTTGCACCGCTCTGGCTTCAGGACATGGTGGGTCAAGGGAGGGGGCAAAGGGTTGGAGGGACGGGATTGTTTGCAGGGAATTTGGCCGGAAATTGTTCCTTAACTACATGTATCCGCTAGAAGTGATTATTTCAATCATCTATTTTGGAATGCAGGCTGCTAGGTGGCAAGCTTTGAAAGCCGATAGTCACAGCGACAGCAACTCCACCACAACCATGGCACCCCATCGTAGTCAGGCTAAGCAAGGCTTGGATTTGGGGCATATAGGGTGCATGACTGGACAAGATGCCCCAGCAGCTTGCTTTGGAATGCCACATGATTCCAAAAAGAAACGACAAAACAAGGCACGCAAAAATTCAAAGCTGCAAATGCATTCAAAGATATTTGAAGAGTAGTTTGGCTGTAAGAATCCTCAGGGCTGGAAGTTGGTACTGCTGTTGTGCCCCCGTGGCCGCAAGAATCTCACACACTAGGGCATACTAGCATCAGGGATGATCAGGGCCACGGCTGTGGACAGGTCATGGAAAACAACCAGGTGTGCCACAGTTTGTATTTGTTGTTGTTGTTGTTGTTGTTGTTGTTGTTGTTGTTGTGACTGCCAGCCCGGATGGTATACTGTAAAGTTGATCAATCATCAGCAAAGAGCGTATCAAAGTAGACGATCTCGAACAGAGAAATGAACCCAAATGATCTAGATGTGAGATACTGTACCACATGTTGCCCTGAACGGTCCCGTAACATGCCCGCCCGTTGACACATACACACATCCCACCCCACGTACTGGATGGGTGAAATAGATAGGTATCGCGGTATCGGTATTTTTTCTGTAAAGGTAGGTGGGCAGAAAAGGAACTTACTTACCTTTACCTAATCTGGCAGACATCACATATCAATCAGATTGATGCTGGGTATGTGCGTGCAGACGTGCGCAGGTATCCCATGCCTGACCTGCGCAGGACAAGGTGCCCTTTGGAACGGTGCCCCAGGCCGTGATGGCGTTCCACATCTCCCTGGACGCCCTCACGGTGGTGGTGCGGAAGTTCCGCTCGGTGTCGGCCTTGATGGCGGAGGGCAGCCGTTTGGAGGGCTTAGCGCAAGCCCTGCGGCTTGGATGCCAATGAGATCCTGAGAGAAATCGTGTTTGACAGATGGCGGAGATAAGAAAGGCTGAGCTGATGATGATGATGATGATGATGATGATGGTGGTGGTGGTGGTGGTGGTGGTGGTGGTGGTGGTGTTTGAGTAATGGTTGAGCCCTGGATGGGCCATTTCTGGTTCATGGCGCAGGTCAGCGGCGATGGACTCGGCCCAACGACCCCAGCTGCTGCCGGAACAACTCGAGGGATCAGCAGAGGTTGAAGCCTTCGGATTAGCTTTAAATTTGCCCAACGGCGCCTTGGCAATGCCCTTGGCAATGCTTGGCATGGATGAGTTGCTGGTGCTTGGGGTTGCAGCGAACCAGGTCATAATTGTCGTGGTTGCATCCCAGTTACATCAGCTGACTTGGGAGCTTGGAGTGTGGAAATTTGGGTGAGCCAAATTCCAGTGGCGGGGGGAGGTTGCTTTCTCTGCATTATTTTCTTTTTGGAAAGCAACCTCTTTCTCTGCATTATTTTCTTGTCAGTGAATCAGCTTCTCTTTGTTCTGTGAAAGTTGGTTTTCTCTTCAAGCTCCTCTTGGAGCTGAGAGTCTGATTTTTTGGATCCGTCACGACTGCCGGTCTTCCTTGACAGACTGACCGGAGGCAGCTTCACTCACATGTGTGCTTGACTCCCTTAAGTGCAAACATGTCAACACCCTACCATGCTCTCCAGCTGCAACTGGAGGATCCGCGGAAGTCGATCCCAATTGACAAAGTAATCACTGGAAGCAAAACAAGTGGGTCATGTCAGGCTGCACTGAGGTTCACAGCTGTACGAGGATTTGTCCTTCAAGATCAAGGAGGGGCAGCGTCTCATCATCTTCGGCCCTTCCGGAGCTGGAAAAACCACACTGATTCGAGCACTCGCAGGCAGGGTACGACCCAGCAGATCCTCCAGGGTAGCCTTCTGGGGGTCGTGCCCTGAAGTTAGCCACCAGGAGCTTGGGTTTGCCGATGGGATGATAATCCTTTAACGTGGAAGCTGTTTCACAAGCCCAACCCATACCAGCCAATCAGGGTTTGGTTAAGCATCGCTGGTGGAGGTATCTTACACCCTGGTGGATTCTAGTGCCAGCGCTCAGGCTTGTGGTCTGATGGAGAAGGTGAACTGCGAGTTTCCAGCTCAACCGTCTTCCTCCCGCAGGAACCTTACATCCCTGAAGGATCCCTCAGGCAAAGGGGCCATGGGGCAGGGTCCCGGGTGTAATGCCATGCCAACTGCGATGATCTATTAGTTGCTCGAAGCGCACACATTTTTGTTAAATGAGCGTGGCTATACGGCCTGACTAAGTGAAGTGGACATCTTCCCATCCAAGATTTTTCTGGAACAATGCAAATGCAGCTGGCATCATCGAGAATCCATTTCCAATTCATCACTTCCAGCTTCGGAGTGACACGCTTCAATCATTCCAACGCCATCTTTGGCGCAGGCGGGTGCTCACCTTTCCACAAGATGCATGCTTGCATTCATGCAGGGTGGTTGCAACATCGCCATAGCGTTTGAGCATGTTTCATCATTTTTTCAGCATATTCATGGTCTCGACGCGGGCGATACTTTCTCCAGATGAATCTACAATCCGATCCAGGAAACCAGCAGACCCAGCAAGCCTTCAGAGCATATCAGCAGGGAATGGCAGGTATGCTTCCGCGTTGGGTTTTCAAAGCTGGATTCTTTTCAAACAACTCCAGCGGCACTTCGGATCACAGTGCTCGCGAAAGTTCGTAAACCGGTGCCATTTTACAAACAGACACAGTTTTGCACAGTGGTCGCCGTGCTCAGGGCTCCTCAGGCACCAAATGACCATGTAAATTGTTCTTGCAAAAGAAGGACCGTTCCAACACAGGTGATAGATTGATAGTATGTGATAGTAAGTAATTTGTATGATATATCGGTGTCAGAGTGACAGCACGGAACTATCGCATACCATTACCAACACGGAGCTATCATCACATACTTAAGATATTATGGTGACAGTCATCAATGTACATCCACGAACAAGCAGATAGAGAAACAAAATAAATGAATGGATAGACAAATACGTAAACAAGTAGATAGATAGACAAACAAACAAATACATAGATAAACAAATAAGTAAACTAATACTTGCCGACGCAGATACTCCAATAAATGATTCCATCCATCCATACATCCATCCATCCATCCATCCATCCATCCATCCCTCCCTCCCTCCCTCCCTCCCTGCGTGCGTGCGTGCGTGCGTGCGTGCATGCATGCATACCACCCAAGTTCGTGCCAAATGGTTGGCCATGGCAGTTGCTCCCAGGAACATCATTTGGACTCGGAGGTGTTGGAAGCTGCAGAATGAGCAAGGCTTAAAGACGTCCTGAACAGCTACCACTCATCACTGGATGCAGAAGCGGACTGGGAAACAGTCACCTGGCTACGGGTCTATATTAATCAACCAACTAATGGAGGATTCACCAACAATAATAGGGAAAACAATGGTGAATGAGGGGGGAAGCAGAGGTGCAGGGTTTTGACCCACAGCCACCTGATTGGTTAATGCTGCTATGGGGCGACAAGTGACGGGCAATGTTGGGATGAAGAGTGGTTCAGTGCTGGTCAGCGCTGGGTTAAATGATGGTTCACAATTACATGTTGATAAATGGTGGTTGAACGATGCGCTAAATCATGCTTAATTAAAGACTGGTCCAATGTGGGTTGAATGATGGTTTCAGGATGATTAATTAAACGTTGATTACATGTTGGTTGATTGGGACATGGAGCCAAACGTAGTGGTTCGCTACCGGCCCCGAACAGGAGCATGCGCGCACGTGAACCTTTCCAGATGTGTAACAAGTAAAGCTCACATCAAGCCTGATTCGCAATGAAGGGCTCGATTGAGAGATGATGTATAAGTCACTTTTGCAGCTCTGGTCTGGTCTTACTATGTATTACTGATTTCTGTTTTGCTTTGTCCTTCTTTTAAGTTTACATTTACCGAAGGTGCCCCGAGATTGAACTGTGACGGTGTTGCAGGCTCGCAGGCCATGAGACCTATCCCCGAGCGCTAAGCAGCGAAGCTGCAGATATCTATAGATGGTCATGATCGAGCTCCCAGGATTGGTCGGATGTGAATGCTATGTTTTCATCATTGTTTTAAGCTAAAAGCATTATTCTCATTGTTTTCATTCGTTGATACCCTAAAACAATGATTGAATCATCTCAATGTTTTAAGCTAAGAAAGTATTCAAACTGTGATGATGCTGATGTGTCGCATTGTGTTCTACGGTCATCGTATTCTATTGTGTTTTTATTCAAGGTAGGCATATACTGTTTGCATGGCATCGTGAACCAATGCAATGCAATGACGAATGGTGCGTGTAGTAATGCAAGTGATGCATAGTACTGCATACCAGCAAGGTGCACATACATATGACAAATTCTGACAAATGTTTCAATCTATTTATAAATCTGTTTGTATATGCATCTATATTCACATAAGTCTCGCTCGCTCTCTCTCTCTCTCTTTATATACATATCTATTTGAATACATGTTTTTTTTGGAATATTTCCTCAATATTGACACGCACATACATACACACACACATATATATATATACATATTTACACACCCATATATATATATATATATATATATATCTATACACACATATAAACTATAAATTATATATTGATATTCTTATTTCTTTGAATATGTGCATGTATGATAATGTATGCATGCACTTGGTTCCTGTGTATGTGTGTATGGAATAGAAGCAAATGGACATGAAGTGAACATAGTGTGGGGCAACGTACGCATGGCAATTTATACCGCTTTCTGACATGCAGTGCCCTATGTCTCATGTAAGCAAACGGCATGAACGCGCTGTAACGTAATGGAAATTGTAATGTAATGCAAGGCAATGCAATGTGTGGACTGCAGTTTTGAAGCAACTTTGGATCCTTCCATTCTCACTTTTGGATCGAAATTTCCGGGTGGAAAAGCATGGGTCAACAGCCATGGCATCAGGTGCTGAGCCGGGGAGAGAAGCAGCGCTGTGCCTTCTGTCGCTTGCTGCTGCTGCAGCCCAAAGTGGCTGTCTTGGACGAAGCGACCTCTGCCTTGGACGAATCCACCGAGGGCGCCTTGTATCAGGAGCTGCTCAACTCGCAGCGACCTGCCACTTGGCAATGAGGGGTAAGGGCCCACCTGCTCGCCTTCAGCTTCGCTGAACCCCTTGGGATGGCGGTGGAGAGAGATGGATATGTATAAAGCTATGCTGATCTCTCCCTCTCTCTATTCATATTAGTATTTAGTTTCTAGACTGACACGCGCACATGTATAGCACACATACGCACATACGTATCTCTCCCTCTCTCTCTCTCTCTTTCTTTCTTTTTTTGACAAGTGTGTATATATATATATATGTTTTGCCGATGAATGAATCTCTTCAGATCTTGAACAACATGAGACACATCGGACTGCAGCTTTCCTCCAGCAGCTTTCCTTTAGGTGAGCCTGGTGTCCATCAGCCATCGACCAGCCCTGGCGCGATTTCACAGCCACGCCCTGCGATACCAAGGGCCCCCCAAGGGCAGGGCTGGCACAGCACCAGGGGCCGCATCCGGCTGGACCTTCGAAGCTCTGGGCGATGGAAAAAGGTTTTCAGCACTGGGAGCCCTTGGAAGTGGATTCATCATGGGGGTTGGGTTCCACAAACAACGAGGATTCCATATGCTACCTCTGCCTGGTCGCTTGGTTCTGGTGGACGGGGGCCCTTTATCCGAGCAGTACTTCTACCATGTCCCAGTCAGCAGATGAACCCAGTCGAAGACCTTGGATCGCAGGCTGAATCGCCATCCCTGAGAGAACAAGCCGAGCGCGGCTTTCAGGCTGGCTGTGGTATGAGTGGCAGTCCAAGCACGTTCAACCAACTAGCTGTGACTTTGTTGACATTGACAACCAGCAGCTGTTACAACAGCTTGTCGTTTGTCATTAAGTCAATAAAGGGCGAGTGTTTTATCAGTATCATGGCGCCAAAGGGCCCGCTTGGTTCTGGTCTTTGTTGGATCAGTAGTGGCTGGTGGTTGTGAGGGAGCCAAGGAGCCACCAGTATCACCCTTCTAATGGGGAGCCAGGCCAGGAGCTATCAGGATTGCCTGTTCAGCAAATGGTAGTTTTTCATTTGGTCAAGCCCTGAAGCTGCAGCTTTTATAGTTGATTAATTATTATGTTTTCATGCGTGGATGTTGGACCGCGATGATTGGAGGATGGATCTCGAGACAACGATTTTGATTACCGCGGTCCACACCAAAGTCCGGCAGAAGGCACGCAGATTTCACTGGAAAGTGGGGTTCAATGCAGGGCTGCTGAAACATGCCGACTCAGCGGGTAGCTATGCACTTGTTGCACAATATCATATCTCGGATCATGTCGGGAAATGGCCACGAACATGCCATCACCAGGAGTGCATGCATCCATTAGTTCCACTTAATCAATTCCATGATGATGCGAAAAGCATTCCCGACATGGCCAAAGACAGCTCACGTTGGAATATTTTCATCTGTTTGCGGGGTGCTACCTTTTGCGAACAGCCGCATGTCCAGTCAGCTTGAATTCGACTGTCACCAAACTGCCCTCTGTTGCTTGACCAGTTTAGCCATGGGGCTATTGGATCACGTGCCCATCCATTTTTGCCATAGCCTGATGCCTGTCTTCTAATGAAATCTAATGAATAGTGAACAGAGCATTCGCTCTGGCTGTGGTGAATGCGAACAGTGGCCTTCCACTGGTACTCAGTGCTGCACGGTGCGGGAAAACTTGCAAACTTTGGCAGCAGTGCGCTGGCACCCGCGCCATCTCGTGGCAAGGCATGCCTCCCATTGACGAAGAGGAGGACCCCTTTGCCCATGTGAATGTGACCGCTGCCATCGCGACTGGGACAATGACTTCGAAGAAACCATGGATTTTCTGCGTCTTTGTGGGTTTTCGGTAGTGAACAATGGTATGCCCAGCGGCTGTCACCACATTACCTACAACCTGAGCAGGTGGGGTTTAGAGGGGTAGACATTTCTGGACGACCATTGGGGCTGAGCAGCTTGGTAAGGATGGGAAGCCTTTGATTTGACACTTGTAGCCCCTCTGCTGTCCATATCTTGGGTCCAGTGTTGGTGAGGTCTTCATGACATTGTATTTTCAGGATCCTGCTATATAGCTGCTCCCCTCAGGGGGATGAAGATGCTCTCATGCAGGGCTTAGCTGAGAATGACAATGGAAAACCACCTTTTGCAGACCAATGTGTTTGATCGTCTTGGGTCGGGCTGGCCCAGGGGAGGCAGACCTAGGTTAGGCAGTGGCCTAGTCCCAACCCTGGCACGGCCCAAGGATAAGATCCTGGCCTTGCCATTTGAGACAGCCATGGTGGAGTGCAAGGAGCTTCGTGCCTATGAGCCTCGGCCGTGAGGAATGGCGCAGGGGTCAACATTTCGCACCCTCATAGAGCTGTCATCTCAAAGAGGGCCCAAAAGAGGTGACAAGGCCAGAGCAGCAAGGTTTTTTCATGTTTTTTTCCCTCAGCCTTGCTAATTTCAATCTGAAGTCGACTTCACCCGAAGCAGGGACAAGGTTCTTCCATGGTGATACATGACGGGTTGCCCATGGCTCACCCCAAAGCAGGTCAGGGGCTTGGGACGAGGTGCACGATCCAGAAAGAAGCAAAGAAGAGATTGCAGAGCTCGAGGTTGCGCTTCCGTCGGTGACGGAATGGAGCAGTGGAGAAAGCTAAACTGTTGATTGGCTCTGGCTTCAACCGCGGTTGCGGTTGCGGTTGGTGTTGTTGTTGTTGTTGTTGTTGTTGTTGTTGTTGTTGTTGTTGTTGTTGTTGTTGTTGTTGTTGTTGTTGTTGTTGTTGTTGTTGTTGTTG
>VSDK01027579.1:166660-182624 GCA_009767595.1 Symbiodinium kawagutii
GCTGCTGCTGTTGTGATTCTGATTGCTTTGGTAGTAGGTGCTGTTACAGCTGCCGGCATTGTCATACTGTTATGGTTGTCTTCGCTCTTGTTGCCAGCTGCGTTTGGTTGCCGTACGGGACGTGCCACATGGATCTGCATGTCACGGGCGGCCGGGACAGCCTTGGCCTTGGCACAGGCAGAGTTCAAGGAATCTTGGAGCCCAGAAGCGCCCGGAGAACTCCGAGAGCTTTTGGACTGCTGGGGGTGCAGCTGGGACCATGGATGGCCATGGGGTGCCGGGGCAGTTTTGTTGAAAAGTACACCTGCAAGGTGGGAGGTTTTCGAGACAAAGGTTGGGACAAAGCCAACCCTCACTGAGGTTTTGGTTGATGATCGCAAGGGCACATGAAGAGACTAAGGCTAGGAGCATAACGGAAGGCTTATCTTTTCTTTGTCGGCCACGGGTGTGTGAAATCTTGAGGCCTTTGGGACCCCTCAACGTTGCCGAAACACCCCAACTCGTAAGTCAATATGATCACGACACGTGCTGAGAGTTTTTTGTGGGGCCGTTGAGCCCCCCACATTCCAAAGACCGTGACAGTCCTGTCGCAGGACCCCACAGCAGCTTAACTGCAGTGCTCAGAGCATCCCCCATGGCTCTAATGGTTGGTCAGAGGCGACACTTGATTTGAATTTACAATGTTTGATTAGATTCGATCCGTCCTTGATATGCCCTGACTTTATGGATGTTTTTTCAATGCGGTATCGTTTCAGGATTCATTTTGGAATGTGGTCAGTCCCGCCGCATTCTAGGCTTTGGCTGTTTGATTTTGGGCATTCGCGATTGACAAAGCCCTACAGGCACAAATTAGTCTATAGACTTGGCTAGGAGCAGCTAGGACCTGTTGCACTACTCTCTGGCAGACTCGAAAATGTCGTCATTTGTAATTAGGTGGCTTTCCTACTGACAATGGTGATGTTCAACTTTCACCTGGTATATCCTTTATAATTGTCGGTCATTATCATCACCTATTATCAACCATTACCCACCTTGTTAACTTCAGAGGTACAAATTAATCATTGTTGACCAGCTCATTAATTTGTGATGCCATGAATGTGACCATTGGTTAACCACTAGTTAGCGACTTGGCTTGTTAACCATGAACCAGCTTGTTACTTGTTAGTTATTAGGTGAGTTTACTTGAGATGGTCCATCCTTGCGATGGAGCTGCCAGGAGGAGCTCCTGTTTCCTGAGATTGCCAAGCGCAAAGCCGCTGTGGCTGGACCCATGTCCAAGCTTTAGCCATGGATGGTTGGCCCAGCTGCCACCACCACGAGTTGAACCATGGCTTGCTGTGCTTGCGCCATTCCCAGCGGCGCGACTCCCCTGTTGTGGGGCAACCGTTGAACCATGTGTACCTGGGAAACTGCTCAAGTGAAGCTGGAGCTGACAGGCACCAGCACCAGCTTCTCAAGGGCGAGAATGGGTCAGGTGACCAGCAAGACCATGGAAAATGCCCGTGGGTTGGTGGGTTGGTTGATTGTTTAGTTTGTTTTTGAAGGGGTTCTGGGACCACTGGGCGCCACGAAGGGGGTCCTCCCTGATCCTCCTTGGCAAATAGTTTTGCCACGCAGCCATGTGTTGGTGCCCCCCCAAATCGTTCGAATCATCATGGTAGGTGATTGTGCGCCCTTTGCATCACCGAGTTACCTGATTATTTGGGGTTGCCAGGATGGCCATAGTGGTTTGCCACTGGACCAGCCTCAATTTCTGAGAAATGTGTTTGTCTTGGGGGGATTGAGAAGCCAAATATGTTTTATCATGTATCTCTCTCTCTCTCTCTGTGTCTATCTTTACAAAGTCAGACACACACACACACAGACCTATCTCTCTTTGATTTATATAACATTTCGAAAGTTAAATAAATCCAAAAATGCTTAATAAACCGGCCTCAACGGCCATCGTAACTTTCCCACTCCCCGCTCGTGATAGCTTTTGGATGGAATTGGGGTTCCCCCGCAGCTTCATTGGCGCACTCAGGTTGCTCTGGGAGAGGTGGGCCAATTTGATCTTTGCAGAGGCTACCTTGGGAAGCTGGTCGGTGATTGCGAATGCTGGCTCATGATGGTAAATACATGTGGGGGTTTCTCAAGCCATAGGCACCCCAAAAGTTATGGTGGTTTATTACTGCACATGCTTAATATGGGATGATTTGGGGTTAAGAAACGACCATGTAGCATAAGACTCATGAAAGTTCATGATGCTCTAATACACCTGGGCTTGGCCGATGAATAGTATAGGTTGCTGTCATGCTTGACCGGATGGTATTGCAAAAGCAATGGATGAAAGCCGGGCGAAGGCGATGATGATGTGCAATGGTGGATGGCCAACCGATGGATAGACATTAGCAGGCAGACCTGTGGCCACCAAACAGTACAGGCAATATCATTGTCACTTATTCAATTTCTTACTATTCCTAGGGCATCCCGGCATCCCCATGAAATAGTGTGGGTCACTGCAGAAACCATGTGCTGCTTGCTGCTCTGTGAACGGGCCAGAAAACTCATCAACCTAATTTGTCCCGTACAACGGCATCAAAATGGGTATGTGCCAAAATAGTGGCACCTTCAAAACCAATAGTTTCCTAGTAAAATGATAATTTTTGGCTTTGTTATTGGTTACCCGCTGGCTTGGCACATGCCCATACAGGCCCATACATCCATACATGGCATTTGCTCAAGCTGTACAGTGGGATCATGGACATGTTCCCACCAGCTGACCATCAAGATCTCCAAGCCCCTTGCTGTTGGCTCGACAAGACGCCGGGACAACATGGCGCCGGGGCGGAAACGCGACCGGTCCAAAACGCCTGAGGTGGGGAGCTCGATTTACACAACTGATGGGAGGGGGGAAGGATTTTTTTCCGAATCAAACAAGCTTGCGTGTTAAGGTAACAATGTAGTGTAGTTCACCGGTGGGCGGGTCAGCGATGGACCATGCTGAGTTGGAGGTTTCACGGAGCAATGTTCCCTGGGAAGCCCTGGCAAAAAATGTTCGAAGTGGTAGATCTACCAGCTTCTGATCTACCACTGTAAAAATTCACATTGTAATTTTGCGAAGCAATATTCACCAAAGATCATGCCAGTTATAGCTTATAGCAAAGTAGATCATTGGTTGAACAGGCATTATTTTTAATGGTTGAAGCAATATGTACGAAGCAATATGTACCATTATAAATCATCAATTCTTTTTCCAAAAAATCAATAATGGTTAAATTATAGTGGTATATTTATACATATTGCTTGCTGTTTATTCAGCAGATATTTATACATACATATTCATAACATATATTATTTATGATGGTTGCGGCAATGTTTATATTCATCATGATATAACAATCATATAACCATTATATTCACCATTATTATGGTTAAATTATAGTGGTGATTTACTGTGCTGTATGATATGGTCATCATTTACTGTGCTTATTAAGTGATATCACCATGATATAACCATTATTATTATAGTGGTAAATCACCCAAAAGCATTGAAAAAAAAGCCATCATTGGGGTTGAACCTGCCCTGGTGATTTGCAAAAAGGTGCCCTGGGAGTTGCTACCCAATGGCAACTCCATCGGCGTGCACCAAGCAGGTCAGCGGTCGCGACGGCCGCGTTGGGAAGTGGCGAGTTGTGGGTTTAAGGGGTGAAACATCCAGCCTTGATAGGTGGTTGGTTTGATCAAGGTTAAGCTAGAAATGTGAGTTAGAAATGGGTCTAGAAATGTGAGTTTGAAATGGGTCTCCAGATCCAAAACCATTTCTCCAGGTCCAAAAATCCAACCAGCTAGAATGCTAGAACTGCCTTAGGTGTACTGGACGGGGCAACCAGAAGGATTTGGGCAAGGCAAGCGCAAATTGTTTGGACCCCGATGATTTGCGGGTTGCATGGTGTACCTTTGGGGCAGGTTTCCCGGAAGCATTGCATTTGGGCGTCCCAAAGCCCTGACGCGGTGTGGAAATCTTCCAGGTGAAACACCTCCACAACAAGCTGCACTACATCACAGGTCCCCAATTTTCGCAGACCATTGGTTGACTTTGATGGACCTGTGATGTAGACAGTTGGTTGACGATATAATAGGCTTTCATAGACCTTTTGGTTGACAATTACATTGCACTTTGCTCTGAAAATTTCAAGGCCCACAAGCACAAGGGTTGTGGGGCTATTCTTAAGGCGTTCTAAATAGGTAATGAATTCATGTACACATTATATCACCACAGAACTGTTCCTTATGTATCCCTGGTAGTTGCTGCAGTTAATTACATTCACTTGATGTGCTTCTTGCTTCCCTTTTCCCACTGGTTGAAGCCTGAGTTCCTTGGGGAGACACGCATTGCGAAAACACCACCCCGTGGTTCTGAAATGGTCCGGACATGCTTTTCTGCAATGGGAGATCATCACATCCGCCACTGAACATGACTGAACCACGGTGACAGACTGAACCACGGGGACAGACACATCCACCTCGGAGCAGCTGCCACCCCCAGGCTCGCGATCACGATCACGCGGCTCCTGGACATCACCGCTGACCAGAGAAGCTGCACATGAACACGTACAGATACATAGATTACATAGACATACTTCATCCTTACTAATATATGTTCATATGGCTACTGATGAGGACCACTATGTATACTAGTAAGGATACTTCATGATATGTTTGAGTTTGCACATCCTTACTCATACACTTGCATCTTTGATGGTAAAATGCTGTAAATGGATGTTTCTTAAAACTGATGGTGCTTGATGAGCAGCCTTTACCAACTGGATTTCCCTTTATAGAAAGTTCAAGAACAGCCAGGGTTGAACATTTGTGGTCAAATCGCACGAGCATGGTTTCTCTCAATCGTGAGGGCAGTATACGGCAGGTGTGAACAAAAGGAGTTGCTCACCACAGTATACATTCACCAAACGATCATCTTCACCTTGGTTCTTGGAGTCACGATGGCGCGACAATCGCACATGTAACCCACAAGGGATGAGTTCATTGCTCAAAACTTTGATTCCAATTGCTTTCCAATTCAGTCTGCAAAGAAGCGTAGCTGAGTGTAGCTGAGTGAGATGTGGCCCACTGGGGATCATTCTGAGAGCAAGACCTTGAGCATGATATTTTGGCAGCATGCAGGCTACCCTTGACAATTATTGGGGTTTCAAGAATGGGCAAGCGGTAAGCATGCTATGAGTAACATGGTACGTCCATCCTTTGCCCATCATTCGCCAATGACGCATGGGAAATTCAACGGTCCTTATTCGTACTGCCGTTTCGGAGAACCAATGGAAGACAACAGAATAGATCGAAAAGTCCCCACATACCAGCACCAAAATGGGCAACGATGTAATTTCGATTTTTGAAGAGATCAAATCAGATCAAATCAGATGAAATCAGATGAAATCAGATCAAATCAATAGATCTAAAAAATGATCGTAGTAGGCATCCCCTCAGCTTCACCTTGGCCAGCCAGGGGCCCCCCGGGGTCCCCCCCACCGCGCCACCGAGACCCCTCCGCGGCCAACGGCCGGAACGGGCACCGGACCGACCGCGCGACGGCGCCGGCCACGGATCCGCAGCTGCTGGCGCTGCAGGCGGCAGAGGCGGAACGTGCCCTGGCGAAGCCGTGCGGAACGCGACGGGATTGATCAGTGGTGAACACGAACCATGGTAATAATGTATAAATGTCATCTATTTGTAGTAAATTGTAACAGATGTATAGAATGGTGATCAATGGTGATCAATCAATGTATAGTTGTTATGGTCAGTAAATGGCTAATGGTTCATGGATAATTAGTTGGTCAATGGTTAGTACATGGTTGATGGTTAATGGGTAATAATGATTATAATGGTGATCAGTGGTGATCAGTGGTGATCAACGGTGATCAATGAATGTATAGTTGTTGTGGTTAGTAAACGGTTGATGGTTAATGTATGTGAATTTCTAGTTGTAATGGTTAATGTATACGTAGTTGTTATGGTTAATGTATACAACTAACAATGGTGTTTACTAACAATGGTATAGCTGTAATGGTTGATGTATAGTAAATGATTTACAGTTAGTATACACTAATGACCTGCAAATGGTTAATGTATAGTAATCTATTTATAGAACCGTTGTTTGCATAGAACCAGTTTACAGTTTATAGTAACGGTCAATGTATAGTTGTACTAATGGTTACTGAACCAATCTATAGTTGTAATGGTAAATGTATAGTTCATGGTTGCGAAAATAGTTTAATGATGGTGGCAGAAGGTACAGTAGGCTCTTGGTCGATAATGGTTAGCCATGGCTTGACAATGATGGCATATTGGGGCAGACTCGGACCCCGAGGTAGCGATGGAGAGAGAGAGATGGTTGATGATTTCTCACACTTAGTGGCTCAAGATCGGTTACTGGCTCATGGTGGTTAACAATTGGGCAAGCAAGGCCGAATAAGGGATGCTAACGATGGCTTGGTTGGTGGTTTCAAGTATTGGTAAGTTTCCACCATACCTGGGGATGACTATCCAATTGACTACTAGTTTTGGGATGGATGGAAACCACCAACCCGTAATGATGGTCGTTCATTTTTGATGTCCGGCAGGATGGCGCAGTGCAAAAGACATGGTTGAAGATGGTTAATCAAGCCTTGTGAACTGTGCTTTTTTGGGAATCAAATGGTAAATCAAGGGTAAATAACGGATGGTAAACTGGCCCATCGGATGATGTGATGCACGGATCATCAATGAGGCAGGGTTATAAATGATGGTTGAGGTCAGTACCAGATTTGGAGACAAAGCCTCAGCAACTTGAAAAAGAAAGCGGCGCTTTGTGGTATCAGTTTGTCCACAGCCATTGTGGTACCTGCGAACCACCCAACAATAATCATCACTTACAGGGAAACCACCAAGTTTTTGGGGTACACAATTGTTGGACAAACGAATTCAGAGAAAGTTGGCTGTTAGTGATTTCATTTGATTTCATTGATTCGCAGGTGAGCTGGATGCAAGGTAGAAGCAAGCCCCCACATTCACGCACATCTACACATACATATGCATGTGTATGGGCTCTTTTTTGGGTTGCAAGGAGTGGCTGTGATGTAAGCGCGCTTTCTTCGGTTGCACAAGTGGTTTGAGCAGGGTCCAAGATCTTGATGACATGAGCATCCTGAATAGATCCAGAGGATGGTTCATTTTGATTCAGATGCAGTGATCAAAATATATAATTCGTGCTTGTTTTCACCCAAGCTACCCGGGAAAAGGTCATCAAACTGTTGATGTTGGAGTGATCCCATGGCCATTCTTTTCGTGCCAAGGAGATGCCTGGAGGAGGCTGGTGATCTTGCTGGCTCAACTGAAAGGCGATCGAAAGGTGGAGCAACTGCTGAAAGACAAGCATCCTGAACTACTTCAGGTGGCCGACCCCTGGAGTGCGAAGCATTGCTGGTGATGCCCCGCAGTTTTTCTTTTTTCTTTCGTTTCGTTGATTTGTGGTTGATTGTGATCGATTACGGTTGATTATGGTTGAAGCAGGGGGTGGGCCCACACTGCAAGCGAAAAGCTTGATTCTAGTTATTCTGGCTGATGGATGTTGATGTTCCACTGCTCGTTTTCATGGCGGAACTACAAAACCAGCGAAGTTCGAAGGCTGGAGATATTGGGACCAGCTGGTTACTGCGACCTGCAGATGCTTCCTGCCGCCATCAGCAACAAATCACTGGGGCTTAGTATTTTTGACCAAGCCAATGTCCATTGACACAACCAGGGCATAGAACCAACCAATAGTGGGGTGGAGCGAGGAAGCCAGCCGGAAACTTGGCCCGCTGAAGATTCCAAAGATGTTACACTTGGTTTCCAGATTCCATTGGGCGAAACTGACCAGGCGCAACTATTTATCAATATAATTCAATATTTAGTTATAGTTCCCCCCCCAAGGGCGAACTTTCTGGAATGGTAAGTGCATGCACCGGCGCCGCAGTGCCCGAAATCCACCAGAGCCATGAGAACCAACTCGGCTCCTGAGGACCGGTGTGGGGCTTCGAGCAAGGCACGCTGAGGGATGTTTGGAGACTCTAAGCTCCCCTGGCTGATAGCCTTGCAGAGTTATTGGGTTACTGTAGTAAACCATGAAGTATCAATCTGGAGTCATCACCCCCTTCCTTTGTTGGATTGCCTTTTCTTACTCAAAACATGTCCGCCTGCAAAGCATGCCTGACCGATGGCATCCTTGACAGCGCATTCGGTGTGGATGATCGATTTCCAACAGGACCCCGCATAGCATTCGCCGCTAACCCATAGCGATGACTTAAAAATATGGTGCAGTGACTGAGGACATTGCCAGCAAGTCATCTACCCCAATGCTTTATTAGTAGCCAGAAGCCAACATAAACATTTCAAGATGTTGCAAGTGTGAGACCTGCTTTGGCCCGAGCTTGGCTGCTGGCTCAAATTGGCTCAAAGTGCTGAAAAGCTTGCAACATCAGATGTGAGCAGTGCCATGAGATGTAGAGTGATAGCTTTGAGGCTGTTCTACCACCTTGGCTAGTTGGTGGTTTTAGTTTGTTGTGTTCCCTAGTATTTAGGTAGGCTTGGTTGATTAACTAGTATTGTTGAGATGGCTCATAGCCACCAGGCAGTTGGTGTATTTGCATCCATGATGCGAAGGCTTCTTAACCAATGGCACAGATGGCTTACAACCTGCTCCCCTGAGAGTGCGCAGCCACCTTGGTCGAAGATGCGGCTCTCGAATATTTGGCTGATTTGTGGCTTTGACTTCCCTTTTGAACATATTTGAACTGTCACCATTTGCGGTTGGGGTTTCCAAAGTGCTTGGTCCCATGGCCTATGAAGACAGAGAGGCTCCGGCAAATGATTTCCATTGATCACTTCGCCCACGTCCTTTGTCTTTGCCATGGCTGCGGTGGAGGGTGTGACAGAAGTGCGGCCCAAGCTATACCTCTCTGGCCGGGAGCCGGCTACAGCCATGAAATCCTTGACAGTGCTGGGCATTTCTCACATCATGTGGCTGGATGTGGAGCTTGGGAGATGGCGGGGGGTTTTGATGAGGTACAGCATGAACAGGTGGGTAAGTACAGACGGAACCTGTACAAGCCATGGAGTGGTCACCCCTGGTTACCCGAAACATCCCAACTACAGGATATTTTCGTCTTGGGGCATGTTTGGCAGTCATCCAGCTACCCTCCGGCAATCGAATCATGGTGGTTTCCCCAAGGGTGCCTGGTTCTATGCATGGCCATGCCAAGCCCCACTTCCTCTAGCTTCGACTCAGTCTTGCATCCATGTGTTGCGAGCAGGCTCCAGCCCTACGCCATCCTCCCCCCCTCACAAACCGCCTATGTGCATCAGCACGAAGATCCACCATCAGATCATGGTCTCCTTTGTGCAGCTTGGTTTCCCAAGGTCGGTCGGCTCCGAGTTCCCAGCTCGTTTGGACAATGGCGCCTTGGATGAGAAGCAAATGAAGAAGAGGAAGATGGACGGCCGATCTTCCGCGGGACGCTTGTACCTCCAACATGGAGGCTGGGGCAGTTGGACAGGGGGCACTAATAATTAGGGTTGAGATTTGCGGGAGAGGGGATGGTGATTGACATGTGAGTCTTGGGTGGATGAGCTGCCCTGTAGTTGCTGCTGGTGGTTGTGATAGTGGTTGCGGTTGTGGCTGTAGTTGTCGCGGCAGCAGCAGCAGGAGTAATTACAGTAGTTTAGTTTTTTGCTGTTGTTGCTGTTGTTGCAGCTGTTGCAGCTGTTGTTGCTGTTGTTGCTGTTGTAGTCGTGGTTTTGGTGGCGATTGTGTTAGTGGTTGCGGTGCTTGTGGTGGTGGCTGTGGTTGTAGTGGTGGTTGTGGCTGTGGCTGTGGCTGTTGGCTGTTGTTTTTGTCTTTGTCTCTGTTGTTGTTGTTGTTGTTGTTGTTGTTGTTGTTGTTGTTGTCGTCGTCGTCGTCGTCGTCGTCGTCGTCGTCGTCGTTGTTGTTGTTGTTGTTGTCAACTGTTTTTTCTGCTCTTGCTCCTCCACCCTGCGGCGAGCGCAAATGTTGCACACCTGGATGCCTGGATGAGACATGCTCCCAGCTGCCTGGAGGTAAGAAAGATCCATTTGTCCGACTCTTTCTGCCCGTGGAGGATGCCAACAATCAGGACCGTCCATGGCAGGGGTTACCGTAGGTCAACTCACACCAGCAGCATCCAGTCATTGACGATGACTCCAGCGGGGTTATGTTTATCCGCAGCCAGTATGTTTGAAACTGCTGCTCAACTATTCTTGGCCATATTTGGCTACCATTGATCACTACCAACCACAAATAAATAAGCATGATCAATGATGGCCACCATCATTGACCATCAGTATACAAGTATAGAAACCACCCGTTAGTCCATGTAGTTTGAGTTTTCCCATTGTTGCAGGTGCTGGGTGGTTCGTTGTATGGTTGGTAGTCCATATAGTTGGCGCATACGAACATCAGAATTAGGTAACCATCAGCAACAACATAAACGACGCTTAATCCATTTTAATTTATCCGAATCGTTGCTGATGGTCCATCATTAACGGTTTAAGCATCATCCAACCATTAGTCCTCAATGTTATGGTTGGTATAGCCGGATTCCCATTGATTCAGCTATACGTCGCAGGGAATGATTAACGTCGGTACCACCACAGACCTTGTCAAGCCATCTGCCATTGATGATGAGCAATCATCACAAACACATATCATATATCTGATTTACCTATGTTTTAAAATATGTAGATATCTAACGACATCTATGCCACCAATCCAGCCATGGGTTGGTATAGGTCCATCATTTTTGGCTACAATCAGCAAATTACGGAAATTAAAAACCCATACTATCACTATAAACCATAGAAACTGTATTGGTTGGTGCATTGAGCCGGTCCATTGAGCCCATGATTCACTATGCTGCTAATTGACAAGCCATTAGTCAACCGTCAGTCATCGACCAATTCCCCATCCATGATTCACTACAAGGAAAGATTTGCTACTGATAAACATCCATCAATGGATGAATCAATGGCCATCAATTTACCATCATCAATTTAGCCAAGAAGAATTCATTAAACAAATGTTTCATGGATGACAATTACTTGTGATCTGAATTATTATCAACCTGTTGCCACTTTTATTCGCCAGCAGCAATCCATTGTGGTGGCTAAGCTCTCATCAACTATCGGCCAACCAACCGTTCCTTTATTTCACTTACTTTTTTCAGATGTTTTTTGTTTGATATGTTTATTACACTATTTTTATTGTTGTTATTGTCATTCTTCTTCTTCTTCTCATATTTTCTTATTATTACATGTATTATTATTACTATTATTGTTATTTTGATTATTGCTATTACTATTACTATTATTGTTATTATTACTAATTATTACTACTATCACTGTTTCAAACTACTAGCACTATTATCATTATTAACTTTGGTTCTTCTTCTTGCCATATATTTTTTCAAAGCCAACCGTTCCTTTACTTCAGCCTGCCTGTTCTCAGGATCTGGCACAGCACTTCGACGACACGCGGCTCTTCATCTCGGAAGCTCTGGCGCAGGGCAAGGTGCACCTGGGGGCGAAGTTCTTGGGATGCCGGTGGGGATGCCCTTGGGCTGGGGAGAATGGTTAGTAGTGGTGAATGATGGTTGGTCATGGGAAGTGACTCTAATGGTGAACTCATGGCTAGTAACTAATGAATGGTTCATGACAAATGGTGAATAGTGGTTGATGAGGTTGATGATGTTTGGTATTGGTTTGCGTGATGATTGCTCAGGATGGTTTTTGATAGTGAATGATGCTTGATAACTATGGATAGGTGACGGAAAGACTTAACTATGCATGGTGGTTCTTGGTAGGAGTAAGAGAACGGCAATGACAATGATGGTCCTTACAGGCAGAGATTGAGCTTCAGTACACCGCACCCAATCGGTAGCTCAACCCACCGGTTGTCTCTCCTGATTGCTAGGCATCAAAAAATCCACGACGGGTGCAACGGATGCGAAATCCGAAAGACATACTTCGCATTTGGAAAGAACAATCAATGAAATTCACGAGGGGATTGACATTCAACGGTTCCATTCATCCATCCAATTGTTGGTTAGTATCCCCTATCATTAACCATTATTAACCATTATTAACCATTAGAAACCCACCGGCCAAGTCAAAAAATCGGATGATTGCTGGCCATTCAACGGCGCCGGCAGCGACCGTGACCAGGTGCTGGTGCACTGCACTGAGGGGCGCTCCCGAAGTGTGGCGATCGTGGTGGCGTTCCTGATGCAAAAGGAGAAGATCTCCTTGGGCAAGGCCCACCTCGTCGACATGACACATGTTGATCGTCCAGCTGGGATTGGCTGGAAGAAAGGAGTGAAACGTGGGCATTGCGAAAAGGAGTTCACCAGAATGTTTCTTTAAAGGTTATGTTGGGGTGTGTACGAAAAGAAGCACGGGTTTTCGGTGGAATGGTGTTTATGTGCACGTTCACCTTCGGAGTGTCCAAACATGGAGATGCTGAAGACATCGGTGGCGGGCGATTGGTTTCAGTACTCGTAGGGAAGATAGAGAGCGAGACGTGATGCCTGGAGAAAGAGGAGTCATATTAGAGATCTAGCCATATGAAAACCATGGGAAAGCCAGCGGAAAATCATGAGAAAACCACGAAACAACTATAGGGATTGGCGACCACAACATGTCAAGAGATAGCCAGGGCGATGAGAGCCATTCCCGTTTGCAACAACTCAGTGTTTGGAGCCTGCCTGAGGCACTGCTGTCCATCAAGGCTCCTTGGCGGCACGCGGTGAATTTTGGGGAGTACTTTTGCAAAGCCACGGGGCCAACGGTCAATGCATATGGGGTACTGTTTCACCATACTAAATGGAAGTGCATCCATAGTACCCACAGGCCACGGGAGCATTCATTTGACTCAATATAAAATGACTTGACAGGCACGGCTGTCTCCTGCAATCGTTCATTCAGAATGGTTGATGGATGTTGATGATGGCTAGCATTTGACCGTACACGTGCATCAACCAATAAGTTCTGAACCACCAAACGGCATCCTCCCTACGTCCGACCCTTCGCACTTTCCGGGCCATATACGTACACCAAATGGCAAAGAACCGCTTGCCAGTGATGGGCAAGGTCCCTCTTCTGTCAGCCAAATGTTGGAAGGCCAGTTGGCATTGCCGGCTGACAGCAACCAACCTTGCCAGCAACCATCAACCTTCGTGAAGCCATCGGAAGTTGATGTCCCCTTCGGCCCGGGGTGTCCCCCCATGGGCCTTCCAAGGAGAAGCGTCCAGAAATCGATCCGCGAAGCAGTTTCCTGGATCAGTTGAGGTCGTTGGAGGACAGGGTGCTGCAACTGTTGGGGCTTCTCACATGTGATTGTGACCAACGCGTGATTTAGACAATCAATAGCAGTTGTAAGTGATGATTTAGATGATTACAAGTGATTTGTCAACTGCTATTGTGATCAACAAGTGACTAATCAATAGCAGTTGTCCGTTCTATTCATCAGTTCATGGCAATGATTGATGAACATGTAATAGCATATTCATCCTCAGAATTTGTAGTAAATGGCACTTGTCAGTAATATTCGCCAGCAGATAAACAAGTAGAAAGTGTGAACCATGCACAAATAATCCGCAGTATATCATCAGCACCCTATAGCATTTGTTGACGGCCAACCATTGTAAGCACATCGAAGAACGAAAAAAAACGTTGTAAACCAACCTGTATGGTCCTTGCAGGTCCTTGCAGGTCCTTGCAGGTCCTTGCCATCCCCTAGGCTTCCAGTTACCATAGGTAACCAGCTGGTTTCTACCAGCTTATTGTTTGGGGTTGGCTACCTGCTATGGTAACTGGAAGGCTAGGGATCCATAACGAATCATTGTACCCACTTCATGTCATGCTCACGGCTGTAGCTGTGCCCCAGGAGGAGCTGCAAGTAGCACCAGCCTCGCCCAAGACCCTGGAGGCTCACCTGGGGCCCATCCAACTGTGGGCTCAGTGGCTTCAGCTGGGGACCAGACCCCCCAACTGCGATGATCAAAAGCTGTGGTAAAGCTAGAGCTGGGGTGCAAGTGCTGGATCGACCGCTGATCGTGCCAAGTGCCAAGTGTTGATCGTGCTAAGTGCTGATGACTACTTGTGGGTCCGGCCGGGTTTTCTAGGCAGTTGGCCGGTATTCCATGATAGTCCATCATCACTGACACTAGAGCTTTGGAGTGTGGTTGACTGGACGTTCAGAAGGTGGCGCAGAGACAGCTTGGGCAAATGGATGCGCTCTCGAGCACTCACGGACTTCGACTCATCGCCCCACTATCGTGTTGGATGATGGGCAGTTGGACAAGCTGCCTTTGTCTTGTTGAACGCTTGGTTGAAGTCAGTGGCAGCAAGTTGGCTTCCAGGCAGCTGGGGCGCTCAAGAGAGAGCTGGAGGAGGTCAACCCCAAGGCGGCCCGGCTTCAGGTAGGAGTTGGGGGAGAACTTTCCAGCCTTGAACCCTCCAACTTTGGAAAGTTGATATGTTGGCACGAGCTCCCGGGAATGCTACAAGTTTTCCGGTGGGAAAGCTCCAACATTTTCCAACTGAGTTGTTGAGACAAAAAGGAGCGCGAAGGCGGGAACCCACACTGATGATTCCAGCGCTCCAGGTGTTCATGGAAATCTCCTTCGATGGACAGTCAGCTGGGCGCATCGAGTTTGAACTCTACAGCTACTTGGCTCGGCCTCCCTGGACCTCCCTGGGGCGACTGCTGGCGGTTTGGGGCGAGCCTGGGTGGTTCTCATGTTCATCACTGGACAATGGTGGGTGTTTCTGGTGCTGTGACCAAGGTAAAGATGTGAATGAGTGATGGTTGCACAGATGTTGAACACAACATACATATCAGCGCAGTGATGGCCGATCGCAATATCATTGGTGCTCAGGGTGGCTTGAAGCACGGAATTCTTGCATTCAAATTCAATGTCTTTTTGCACGTGCATGAGCCGCATGATTCTCTTTTGTTTGGCAATCACACTCTCCCATCATACAACGTCCTTACCACACTGCTCGTCTCTATCCCCATGATTTGTCGCCCATGGCCCTGCTAGCGTCTTGGCATCTCTTGTTTGGTGCTAGTGCCTCAAGCCGAGACTGATCCCCGCCGTGATTTCCAAGCCGGAAGCCCTTACGGGAGTGAACTTGGGGTTGTCTATACATGGAGCTGCGTCCAAAATGGATAGTTTCCCCAGCATCAGGAAAACTTTTGGATGGTTGGGTGTATTCTGTGCGTGCGTGTCTCGCTATGTGCAGCCATGTTAGGGAAGTGCTGGAGGATCAGTACAGTAATGATGCTTCATTGTGCTTCATCATGTCTTTTGTCAGTCAGGCATAATTTATTGACAATGTCAATGCCCAAACCCCCAATACAGGCTCTGTTTGAGTAGTTATTGTTAACGAAGGTGAATCATATTACTGTAAATGATGATGAATCATACCAGTAGTACCCGGGCAAGCCGGGGGCGGAAGTTTCCCAAGGTCAAGCACTATAGGGTCAAAGAAAACGGTGGCCTATAATTCAGAGGCAAAAGTGCCTATAGTTTGTTGGAATGGTTCTTTCAAAAAATTGGGCTTCCTGTTGCGCGACAAAGCCACCACACAAAACCACCAGCACAAAACCAGCAAAACAAGACCACCACACAAAGCCACCAACACAAAACCACCAACGCAAAACCACCAACACAAAACCACCAACAAAGCCACCACACAAAACCACCAACAAGCACCACCACAGAAAAACCACCAGCGCAAAACCACCAACACAAAACCACCAACAAAGCCACCGCACAATACCACCAGCGCAAAACCACCAACACAAAACCACCAACGCAAAACCACCAACACAAAACCACCAACGCAAAACCACCAACACAAAACCACCAAC
>VSDK01027579.1:187468-205936 GCA_009767595.1 Symbiodinium kawagutii
CTAGACATCTCTTGCTCTAGACATCTCTTGCTCTAGGCATCTCTTGCTCTAGACATCTCTTGCTTCAGACATCTGTTGCTCTAGACATCGCTTGCATTAGCCATCAGTTGCATTAGCCATCAGTTGCATTAGCCATCAATTGCATTACATATCTAATGCATTAGTTGTGAACTTTCGTAACACGGAACTTTCGTATCGAAACTTCCTTTGATCAGAGTAGTGATGCCATCAATTAAGTGTTAAGTCATCGTGATCGGTCGTGGTTTAACAATGGCCGATCGAACTAAGATCATCGCCTAGATGCTTAGTGAGAATGGCATCGCTGATCACGGTCAATTTCCAACACGGACTTTGTTCACGACGGGTTGGTAGAAGTTTAGAACGGCTGGTGGTCACGGTTCGATGATGCTATCAATCATGGTTGATGATAGATGATGGCTAATGATGCTATCAATCAATGATGCTATCAATCATCCCGAATGGCTAGTGATGGCTACTAATGTTTGATGGTCGTTGCATGATGGCCAAGGAAGTCGTGCTGTAAACCTGCTTTGAAATCCGTTCCCAAGTGACTTAGTTCCGTGAAACTTTCCACACCTTAGTGCATGATGGCCAATCAAGTTGAATGGTTTAAACCTCTTTCGGATGGTTGGCCAAGAGGTAACAATAATAGATCATAATGGTGGTTAGTGACTATTATTAATAACCATCACTATTTCTGGAACTAAGTCACTGAGTTAGTGATGGTTTCTCATCGTCTCAGGTGACTTAGTTCCAGAAACCTGCGAGAACTTCCGGTGCCTTTGCACGGGTGAGAGAGGTGCGGTTTGGCAGTGCGGTGTGCGAGAGGGGGTGGCCCAGACAGGTATGCAACAGATGATGGTTATGATAATGGCTAAACCTATGGATACATCATGTATGCCCATACCTATCATGTTCTACCATCATACGACCATCTCAAAAAGACTGGAACATACCATGAATATACTAACACCAAGATTTTAAAAAAACAAACACATTGAAACACGCCGATCACAGCTGACATGGTAGTGATTGGTTGTCATGCTCCTACTCGGAGATCCAGCTCTCAGTCCAGCTGTTGAAGCATCAGCTAGGGGTGCCCCAGATGCCAACAGGAAGATCATGGTGACTTGGTCCAGGGGGCGGTTCACTACCTGCAATCATTGGTTGCATTGGGATCAGGTACCCTCTGATAAACTAACATGGCAATGGAAAATCTGCCATTAATGGATGATTTCCTCAGGTTTTCCTAACAAAATGGAGGATTTTACTCATTTGCCATGTTAGTCTATCAGAGGGCATGCCGTTATGAGAACAATGGTTGAAGCACCCTTGCCAAGGGATGGGGTGCCGCTCAGGGCTTTGCAGTAAGATGGCGAGTACTCAACGAGCATCACCATTTGACTGTTCGGCTTTGGGTTCCAATTCTCAGCTCGGTGGGCCTGTCAAGTTGAGCTGGCACCAGGCAAAGGCCAAAGTGGGAAGCGGCTCACGTACTTGGGTTCGGTATTTCATTGTGTCATCCCCGGCTTTGTAGCCATCGGTGGTGATGCTTTGTCTGCAGCTGGTGGGCTGGATTCTTTGCTGCTGCGGTGTATTGCGGTGTGCTGGAATGCTCGGAAATGCTGGAAGAAAAACAGACAGATGCAACTTTTTTCCCACTTGTGCATAGAGGATATCATAAAACTGAGGGTTTTGCAGAACCCGGATGCATAAAACATCATAAAACTATGAGTTGGCCCTTGCGCCCGAAAGAACTTGGATGGATCGAGGGACGTCATTCCTTGGGGACAGGCTGATCGGTGGAAGATCATTGGGTGGACAAAGTCAGATCCTTAGTGGAACAAGAGCTAAAGAGGTGGAAGACCGCGTTGGTGCCCTCCGGAAGAATATGTGGCAATGGACCAGTATTAACTAGCCAACTAATGGAGGATGATCACCAAGAGCAATAGGGAAACAATGCTCCATGATGGGGGAAGCAAGGGTACAAGGTTTGGACCCACAGCCACATCCTGAACAAAATCTCGTGACTTCATATTCTGCTGCTGCCTGTTGGATGCGCGCCGAGATGCGTAGTGTTTCAACAGAATGGTTGGAGCCCAGCCGCAGGGAAACATGTTGAAACTGGTTGCCAGCAGCCATGCTGAGGACATCACGCAAGGAGATGGCACAGGTGGTGAGTCCATCTATGGCTACTCCTTCAAAGACGAGAACTTCGAGGCAGGATGTGCAAAGCCCAGGGTGAGTTCCTTGAAACATCACCATGATGAATTGCACCCTATCGCCGGTAGCTTAACTACCCTCTGGTGAACCAACATGGTAATAGAAAATCCGCCATAAATGGATGATTTCCGAGGGTTTTCCTAACAAAATGGAGGATTTTCCATTGCCATGTTTGTTCACCAGAGGGTAACCCTCATGGTGAATGCACCTCCAAGTAAGTACCGTACAGGGTTTTTAACTGGTAGGGTTCAAAGCTACCGTATAGGGTTGCACCCCCAGTTGGTACCTGGAATATGACCATGGTTAGTTACAAACTGGGAACGCACATCACCCGGTCATCACCGGTGTCAGCCACCGGGGCAGCACAACGACATGGCCCCCGGATGTCTCAGGTGAAGCACGACAGCGAGGGGATTTTGTCCATGGCCAACTCGGGCCCTGACGCTGTTCTGCCAGGGGATCGTGCCCCCAAAGTTTTGGTACCCGTTTCTTTGAGCCGGTCAGATCTGTCAGCACCTGCATGTTTGTTTCCTTGGGTTCATCGCCTCCGAGGGTTGCATGAATTGGAAGAGGCCCCATGGAGCGGTAACCCATGCCCTTCAACAGGAAGGATTCTAAACCGACTCAATGGCTGGAAAATGCTCGGACCACGGCAACAAATCTTTCCGACAGTAGCTTGATGATATGCCCTAGCGGCCTAGCGGAGAGAAAAACAAGGAAAAACTACAACTTCCCTCAGGTCATTACTCTTTTTGGCATGGAGGAAGACTCCCCTGACCAAAGATACTCATGCCACAGAATGGCATTGTTGTTCAGGTGTCCTGTAGTGCTTCTATGCAATCCTACAGGTGTCCTCAGAAAGTTGCAGGCTTCTCCCACGCGTAGAGGTGTGACGACAGGTTTCGAGCCTGCAGAATTGCCTTCCCACTGCTTGTAGGAGGAAGTCTTTCTCTAGGCTATGGATCACGGGGTCAGAACACCGTGGCAAATGGATGGCAAATGTGCATGGTTTCCTTTGCTATGGCTGGCGTGTTGATTGTCAATCACGACTGATCAACTCCGGAATCGGCAGCTGCTAAAATTGAAACGTTTGACGACTGTCTAAATTTGTGGCGGCACACCATCATTCACTTCTTCCGGTTCTTTTAAGCACAGGATTGCCATAGCATGCCATAGCCATCATTATGATCGGGTGGCATAGGGGAGAGCGGTTGCCTACGGCGGCTCAGGATAGCAATGGGTCACAATTCCTCATTTGCCTTGCTCCGAGCCCCAAGCTTGAATCTCGGCAGCTCACGTGGTGCCATCGTTTGTTCCACGGCATCTGGGAACTTGGGACATCTGGGCCCCAAGCATGAAACCGGGTGCACTAACAGAAGTCATTGGATGCTTTTGGATGAGAGTTGTACATTGCCCCAAGAGTCAAGGGTCAGGAATCAACAAGGTTTCTATTCGATGGCAGTCTGACTTCAGTTGGCAGCATATCCTCGAGGCGCCACAGAAATTGGGACACTGATGTTTAAACTTACTCAAACCAGATGGCCAGCGCAAGTTAGTGCGATACCCATCCTTCAACAAAGATAAAGCTACCCCAAAGGCATTCAGTTGCAGCTGCGAGGATGGCAAGAATGTGGCCTTTGGCAAAGCGCTTTCCATGGAGGTGCTGAAGAAGATCGAGGCTCACCCACCGACTTGGCTTGGCTCATGGACCAACGCCACCATGGTTTCAGCCATGCTGGATGCCCCAACGGTTGATTGGCTTGGTTGATGTTATGGCCCACAGGCTGCTTGACACATGGTTTTTGGTGGGGCAGCCCTTATACTAATCGTATTTATTTCATTTTTATTTTGCCATAGTGGCTGGGTAATTAACACAGGTATTGAAAGGCCACTTAGTGCTGGAAGCACTGCTAATTAGCCATCATTCACTACATAACTAATTTATCATTCTAGAATATCGATCCATACGCTCATATAACCATCAGTCTGATTAACCCATATAGTCAAGCTGTGCAGATTGAACATGGTTGGACAATAGGGACACGTAGGCCCCATAGGTGGCCGAGAGGACACAACCCACAACCGTATTGCTGTGCTAAGGCCGCGAATCCATGCGATGCCTCCTCGGTAATATGCTACGCTGGGTAGATCTACTTTCCAACCCCGGTCCTCCAGTTGTAGGCAATTAGAAGTATCTGTGGCATGCTGTTGTTCATTGCCTTCCCAACTAATTACATTGTTCCCTTGTTGATGGTACTTGCACATGGGCACACGGATATACAGGCGGCACATTTCCACACTTGCAATCACACACGCGTACTATTTACATGTATGTACATGTGTGCTGGCAGGCGATTCCTTCCTCTTCTGGGATCACCTCCAACATCCTCCAACCCCTTTGGCTGATGAATTCAAAGCTACGCTGGGGAATGAAACTGCATAAAAGCACCACCCCAAGGTAAGGTTTTTTGTACTCTGCGTTGCGGCAGATGGCTGCTGACATTCACACAATCCGCGGCTGTGCTGTGGAGTGCCTCCTCACCCTCTTTGCATTCAACCTTGGAGGGTGCCAATCTCACTCTTGAAGACTCTTGCTGCTTTTGCATGCTTTTTGGGCCTTTCTTGTAATGTGATGGGCTCGCCGAGACTTGACTCCATTCTTGGTAAGTGGTAGCTACTGGTGCCATATCTTGGGTAAATCCCTACTGAATCCCTTCAACAGATCCTGATTGCAAACAAAATCTGGTTGGCAGTTGCACCATTCTTGTTGATATTTATCCCTTGTCATTAACCATCATTATAAGACCACCAAATCTGGTTCACCTTTGCTTACGGAGGCAGTGCCTGGTGCCATTCCCGTTAGGCGTGCGGCAGCGAAGCGGGGGACGTGGAAGCGCGGATCACCATCCTGGACTGTGGCGAAGTGGCGCAGCCAGGTGCAGGGGCGGGGCTGTGGTGACTTGATGCGGGTGATGATGGGGGCTGGTGATGGCTGGTGATGGCGGGTGAATAGTTGGTTCATGATGGCTGGTGATGGCGGGTGATGGCTGGTTAGTGGTTGGTTGATGGTTGGCTAGTTGTTGGTTAGTGGAGGTTGGTGAGGTTAGTGAAGGTTAATGGTTGGCTCATGGTTGGCTAATGGTCGGTGAATCTTCAAATCACAGTTACGCGATTGGTTGATGGCCCCGTGTTCTTGACAAACCGGTCATACAATGTGATGCCCCCAGCAGTACACCGCCCTTGTGGCTGCGTATGTCATGGCTGTCAGCTATGGCCCGCCATTAGGACGTCAAGTGAAACGTCTCAAGCGCAGCTCCGGGGCTGCTGGAGAGATAGCAACCGTGCTGCAGCTCCTGCGCAAGCACAAGGAGTGCAAGAAGGCCGGTGGGAGGGTGTAAGTAACGGGTGGGTATGTGCCAAGCCATGGGGTAACCGATGGGCCTCAGCAAAAAATGATCATTTTATGCACTAGGAAAGCGCTGGTTTTGAGGGTACCGCTGTTTTGGATTGTTTTGGCACATGCGCAGGTATTGAAATTGAAAGGTGTGACGTGACATGGATGAAGAACGGCTTCGGATATTCGGATATTTGCATGTGCAGATGCCTCTTGTGCATCCGAATCGCACTTGCACACACGATTACGACGTCTTGAACCAATCTTAGAGGTTTACAGTAGCCTTTGACAAGGATCATCAACCAAATGAGGGTTGTTAGCGGCTGCTGGCCATTGTCAAGCAGTTCTAAACCGCTATCAGCCACAGTGGCTGCACTTGTTACCATAATTGACTCCTTCTAAAGATTTTTCCAGAATCAGAGATCACCCCACATTATCCACCAAAATCATGAACCCAACTTTCCACCAAATCATGAACCCAAATCTTCCGCAAAATCATGAGCTTCTTCATCACCATTAGCCAAAAACAATGGCTTTTCAGCGGTGCAGCTGTTGGTCTCATATGGCCGCAGTGTGCCTAGGCCAGCAGTTGGCGCGACGCCGCCATCAGCTGCAGCAAGGACGAAGCCCAAAAAGTGTTGGAGGACTTCAGGCGGGTAGAAATGGGCGAATGGAAAGGGTTGAACATATGGCGAGCTGGGTCAAGCAGTTAACCAACAAATAGTGGGGAATGATAGGGGATGATAACTAGCAACTATAGGGGATATAGCAACTATAATATGAGATGTAAGCAGGTTACCTTTCACCACGGTAACATTGACCGAGGACTAGCTTATGCTCAACAACGGTTCAATAATTTGGCACCTAGAATGGTGAATGGTGGTTTTGTGGTAGTTGTCAATGTGGTTAACCTCTTCAACCATCGCGATGGTCAAGTTCAAGGGTCATCAATGGACCGGGCTCAAGAAGCTACCTGGCCCAACCCAACCCAGTGACACTGGGGAAGTGGTTGATGTGCTTTGGCTGAGCAGTGAGAATGGACGAGAATGGACCCAACCTAGTAATGATTAACAATTGGTTGGTTGACTGATATTTTTCAAAGGGGTGGTTCAACCACCAACCAGCAACACTTGAATCTATGAGCTGTTCGTGGGCAACGCTGATGATCAATGGTTGCGGCTCTCCATTGAGCTGCGTTGCCCTCCATGGGAAGATGTACCACGCGATGGTCACAGAACTGAGTCGTGGGTCCTACTTGGCTGTGCACCCCCACGGCTCGTCAGTGGTCACAAACCCATGGTTTTTTACGGTTTATAAGCTACCTTAGTGGGCTTATAACCATGGTTATAACCCCAGCTGCACATCCAAGTATCAACTTCAACTGGGTGTGCAGCTGCTCGGAGGCAGAAGCTGAAGGTGATGAGTGGAAGCCAACGAAGGGCCAAGTTTGAGGAGCGGGACATGCCGCGCTTCGGCTTCTGGCAAGCCTTCTCCAGAGCTGCCCGGCCGGTCTCTGGCAATTTTCGGGGGTGGTGCCAATGCATCTCATGGCAACATATGGACATATACTAACATACTACACCATTGACTTGGAAATTTTGGATCAGATCATGCCATATCCACTTTGAGTTTGCTGCGTATGTGCCGCACAGCCAGGGTTTGGAATTCGTTGACTTCCCAAACCGTGGGCCCCGTGGGCCCCGTGGGCCTTAGAAGGAGCTGGCGCGGGAAAACTCGGACTGCAAATCGGCCAAGAAGGGCGGCCTACTGGACCCCTTCGAGCGGGGCATGTGACCTGATCTCATTGGGGCGGCTCTCCGGGTCACCCCTGCGCCATCCAAGCATCAAATCTCCAATTTTCGATCCTACTGGATGAGCTCTTGCTGCCTCACCTTTCCAGCAGGAGGGATTCGAAGTCTTGTAGTTTCAGGAGGGTTCGCAGATGTTTGCAGCTCAGTTCATGCAAGTGCTTAGCTGGCAGTGCTCAGCCCTGGGAGCTGAGGATGAACAAAAGCTTTGAAGACGTGGCCTTTGCACTGAAGCCAGGGGAGCTTTCTGAGGTCTTCTCCACCAAACAAGGGGAACATCTCCTGCTGCGGCTCTAGCAGTGGCATGGAGCCATGATGGTTGTAGGATCTCGGACCCATTGGCCTCCAAGTGCGGGCAGATGCAACTCTTCTGGGGCCACATGGCAGTTGGGCATGCAGGAGCCACAAACATCAGAGTCACCGGAGATTGAAATCAGCCGCATCATGGAGCCCTGTGGAGCCACGAAATTGGGCTTGTACAAAGTTGAATGCTGAAGTGGCGATGCTTCACACCTGGGCAGAATGCCTTGGGAAGTTCGAGAAAAGCGAGACTTTTCGGGCTGGGCTGCAGAGCGGGGTCGTTTCAGCCATGTCATAAAGCCGTTGGGTGGGGACCGGGACAGCCAGGTTCAAAAATGGCGTAAATTGGAAATTTGTAGCTTCCAGAATGCGCATGAACACTCAATCTGCCGGAAATTTGTAGTTTTCAGAGTATAAATGAACAATCATGAACACTCAATCCGCATAACCCATGATGTGTCCACGCCAATCATATGATTGCACGTGTTCATGATATGCATCACTCCATGTGTGCATTCAGCCAGATATCTAAAAGTGACTGCTAGGATCTTATGGATCATTCATTGATCATTCACCGTTTTCCCACCGCACAAACACAACCATTTTGGGCAATATAGAGCTCATAAGCCTTTTCCTCCTCTCTAGGTTTGTGCGTGCGTGTTTGCCAACATTAGTCTGGCATGAATGGTCAGATGTAACTCTCAGATGGGATCATGTACATCACAGGACTCGGTTCTGCACAGGCAACCAGCACCCTGCACGCTGCCAAAGATGCTGCACGAGAATGGTTCGCACGGGGGCTGTTGCTTGGCAAAAGTGGTGAAGGCCCAGGTGCCATCGTGGCAACCACCCAACATGGACCTTGAACATCTTTGAGCTCCCAGGGTGGCGCCGCGAGCTGAAGCTAGCAGTGGTGAGGCAATGTGCGTGTCTCCTGTTGTCTAGTTGGTCATCAGTAGTTCGTGAATAAGCCCCCGGTATAGACCGAGCAGTTGCGTTTTTTTTCTCCTTTTTTTGTGACCATATTATGGGTCTTTCTCAAAATGGGGTACCCCCAAATCATCCCACATTATTCATGGTAGTCATGAGCAGACAACTTTGTGGTTCCCCTGTTTTGAGAACCCCCCCATATTTACATTGCCGCTTTTGTTGGGGCGATGAAAGTTGCAAGCTTTTGCAAAAAACAAGATCATGAGAACTCCGAAAACTAACCTGATCTAACCTCCTTACTTCATGCTACATATAAGATTTATGTTTGCACTCTCAGAGCACGTTTGGCTAGAGTGTTTGACCACATGAACCCAACGCAGTTTGGGCTCAGGGAGGGCAAGTCAACAATTGATCCATTGTTCTACTTGAGGAGCCTCACAGATGTGAGGAAGGCACTGAACGACTCATTTTGCCTTTTTCCGGCCGGGAATTTTATCTCCGGTGTTGACCATAAACAGATTTTCCTTTCTCTAAACCACAAGGCGCTTCACGTCCCAAATGTGGGGCTTTCCAGGTCCCCCTATGCACCGACCAGTGCTTGGCTCCCCCCAGAGGACCGGTGTACGGTTGGCCCTTGAGCCCTGCCGTGCTGTTGTGGGACTGGCCCGTGAAGAGCTACGTTCTGCCTGTGATCCATTGTTTGTGGCGAACAAGTTGTGCAATCGCCAACCAATATGGCTATGGGTCAATATTGACCAACCAATAATGGTGGATAATAACCAACAATAATAATAAGGAAAACAATGGTTAATGATGAGGAACCAGGGGTACGAGGTCAAAACTGCCATATCTTCATTTGACCCAAGAGGAAACTAAAGTCTCGATACCTAGGTTGCTGCCTGAATCGCGCAAATTTCTGTTGCATTGCATTCAACTGCCACTGTAATATCTTCTCCCAACATCGCAAGCACGTGAAGCCAAGAAACTGCGCACCTTGGAGCATCCATTGCACATCAAACCGGTCCTGAACATGAAATAAGAAAGCAGGTCTCCGTCACAATGGCCGTACTGGTACTAAAGCGGTTGGATATCTTTTGGCCAAGCAATTGCAACCAAGAATGGAAGCTGGAAACTAATAACTAACAACCTTTTTTTCAAGTTCATCATCACAGGCACAGTCATTTACTTGTCAGAAGTGCTGGAGCCCAACAAGGCCGTCAAGTTGTTGAACAATAGCAAGTTTCAATCGAAAGGGCTGTGAAAGATGTTGAAATCGGAAGCCTTCCCACAGCGCCACAATGTCAATGGTGTCTAGAGGTCAACTTCTCAGGCAAAGGCAGCACACGAAGCTACTTTCGCCACAGGGAAAGCTCTACCCCGGGAAGAACAACGAAGAAGGTCGCCCACACCGATGTAAGATTCATAACAATAATAATGCCATGATATACCATGACAAAAATTGTGGCAAACAATCACCATACATCACAATTCTATACGCAGCTGCAAAACCGATGACAAACAAACAGATCTGACGCAAGCTGCAGAAAGGCGCTCACAGCGCCACCAGCTCTCGGAATTCCCAAGTTTAGCGTGGCTGTCGCTCAGTGTGAACCACGAAAGGTATACATGTCAGTGTGAACCCTGCATCTTAAGCTGCAAATTTCGTGGTTCCACGATCCATTCTGAAGAAAGTCGAGGTGAATATTCTTGCACATCTTAACTGAAATTTCAGTGAGAACCTGGGGAATTTCTGCACTTGGTGCCACCTGTCGAAATATTAGGGTCAAACTGCTCATGGTCATCAGCAGCGAGGAAATTGCCGCGTGCCGCTGAGGAGAGGTAGCAATCAACATGGTGCTGCTGCCAGAGCCAAGCTTTGTAAACAGTTGGTGGGAAACCCAGTGGTGACCATCTGGGCAGCCAGTGAGAATTGGGTGGAGTGAGTTATCGGCTGCAGCAACTTTTAAGACATCTTGGGCGCACAAAGATTGACCTTGTGTTTTTTTTCGGGTTCGCCTCAAAAAATGCTGATTGTTTGTTTGTTTCTGGGAAAGCCTGGCGGGGATCACAGGATATCCGTTGGGCAGCAGTCATGAGTCTTGACGAGCACCACCCCAGTCATCAGCAGTCACCGGCGGTCACCAGCTTCAGATGCAACAACTTCTGGAGCGAGCTTCGCAGCTATGCAGCGGTGTTTCTGGAAGCCATGTGGCGGATGTTCTGGAGCGCGGGCGCCCCGCGGAGGAAGGTGGGCGCCAGGACATTCCCAGCTGGAGATTGGTGCTCTACTGATGGTGATGGCGGGGTTTGATCCGAGCTAGTTGGCAAATGGTTGATCTATGTTGATTGATTATCATGAATGGAAAAATGTATTTGAAAATTGAGCGGGCTAGCCGTGGCATTGCGATTAAGCAAGGGTTCGTTACATCCTGCGGATATGGAAAAGTTACATCCTGCGGATATGGAAAAGAAGACGGTTACCAGAACAAAGAGAGCAAGAAGAGTATCAAAAAGACAAAGAGCGAAGTTTCAATCACACCCATCTTCCTTTGGCTATCCAATGCTACCCATCTATTTTCATTGAAATCATTGAATTTTCAACACATGTAATTATTGAGCGCGATGTCAACAAACACGGCAGCGAGAACGGCAAGAACCATCAACCCCAACAACCGGGCAAAGAACAACAGCCGCAGGCACTTCATCATGTGGCATCACATCGGACAAAAGCAGCAAGAGCACGACCGGCGAAAACGGCAACATAACCTGAAGACTCCAATGATATTCGGAGCAAGATCAGCACGATGCCGAGAACAATAAGAATCATCCACATCAACGACTGGAAGACAAACAGCTGCAACAGCAAAAGGCAATGCGTTACTCACTGCAGCAAGATCAACGAAATAAGAACAAGGGAACCGACGGGAACAGAGATAAGCGCAAAATGACAACACGGAACACTCACGGACCAGCAAGAGCAATCGTATTCGACACTGAAACTGTATGAAACTGTCGGATTTGGATCGTGCCTGAGAATGAGCCAACAACATTTATCAACCATCCTGATGATCAGCGTTTAGATCATTGATAAGGTTTCGGCAGGGTTCTCAATGCGATATTTTGGCTGTATTTTTTTCTCCCTGATAACTTGTGAGGATCATTCGACAATCCATGATCTCAATATGATCAGGTCCCAGTCCTCCTCCTCCTCCTCATCATCATCATGATCCTCATCATCCTCATTGTGAATGTTGGTCTTATCCCTTTGCTCAGAAAAGCACATTGACCAAGAAATGAACGACAAGTTCTTGAATTGGGAGTTTCTCAAAATAGGGGATCCCCACATCATCTAATATGAACCATTTATAAATGATCCATCCGAGAGAGTTGGTACATCCCTTGTTATTGCCCATAATCCCTTTATTAATGACCATGGACCATGCTTTACCGCGAAGAAACTAAGCATAACAGTGGAGTTTGCCCACATCAAGAAACCGCCGCATAGTAGCTGTTTAGCAGTGATGGGTTGTTATTTCCTGTTGCTAGCCATAAATGGGTATCCCGACTGCTTAGCTGGCCATAAATGGGCATCCCCTAGATAATACTTGTTTAGTAGTTGTTTATTGCTAACCATAAATTTAACCAACCATATCCAACCATATATTTATGGTTATTCATTTATGGTTATTCCCCATCATGAACCAGTAAATTGAACCAACCATAGCGCCATGGGTCTCCCCTTCCGTGGCTACCACGGAACGGTTCCCGCCAGGTCCCTTGATCTGCTCCCTGATGGCCCGGGAACTGCGGGGCAGCCGCTACGAAGGGCTGAAGCCTGGGCTGCAGTTGGGCCCCCGTGTGCCACGGTGGGGGAGCGCCTCCACGTGGGAGTTCCCGAGTTGGTTCCCGATGGGAGATGGATCCCGATGGTTCACTTAGTTCAGGTCATCGGTGGTCCATGGGAGATGGAACGATAGTTCATTTATGTTCATTTAGTTCAGTGAAAAACCAGCAATTTTTGACAGAAATCCTGGATAATCCTGGTGGATTTTTTTGTGATTTGCGATCAAAAACGATGGTTTTTCTCTGATGTATCAATGTTTATGTCCCGTTCGCAGTACGCCCGAGAGCAACCAGGAATATCAACGATGTCAACTGTGAAGCCACCATCAGGGGCATAGCAACTCCCCAAATCAAGGGCGGTATTTTCCCCGACCAAGCACCTACTAACGAATTGACAGCGACAGAGACTGACAGTCAACTTTGGCAGTCCCTTGACATTGAGTGCAGATGGGGAATGTGCAACATGTCATGTGCAACAAGTGCAGCGTGCAGCAATCACCATCACCATCATCATCGTCATAGTCATCATTGTCATCGTTATGGTCATCGTCGCCATCGTCATCGTTATGGTCATTGTCGCCATCGTCATCGTTATGGTCATCGTCGCCATCGTCATCGTTATGGTCATCGTCGCCATCGTCATTGTCATTGCCATCGTCATGGCCGTCGTCGTCGTCGTCATCATCATCATCATCATCATCATCATCATCATCACGAGTGGTGCCATGCTAGTGCACACCCTTTTGCTGCTGACCAAAGGAAGCGCTGCGCATTGCTATGACTGGAATGGGTTTGCATTCCCGTGTCATAAGGAACCTTTGCCATTTGGAATGTCCAATCATGGTGGATGGTGGTTTGTGTGGTCAAGTGGATGGGTGGTGTTACTGGCGGTGGTGTCAAACCTTACTCCTATACAAGTTGCCTCTGAAGCACACATGTATCCCGCAGTCTTGTTGATCTTGAAATGGATAGAAATGGATCATATGCATCCACACATAGACGTTCATAGACTGTATGATTACAGTAAAGAGACAGCTGAGGCAAGGCGCGATGCTTTGGGCAAAGTTTATGCTGATCTGACGCTTCAGTTCTGGCCGAGGTGGATATCCCGGAAGGGTCCAGCTGGACATTACTACCTGGGAGATGAGCATGAGGGTGCCAACCTCCCGACTACAGACAAGGCACAACATCCAGAGCTTCGCAACGTCAGCGGTCTAGGGTGGCACGTTTGCGCCAATGGGATCCAATACTGTAGGTTGAAGCAGGGAGCTTTTTTCTTGATGGAAAAGGCAAAGTATCAAATAATATAAAATGTATCAAGTCGCACGTCTACATGGAAAATGATTCACCATGATTCACTGTGATTCAGCCTCTCGATGGTTCTGCAATCTCAGTTGTAGCATGGGCTTCGCGCACAAAAAAGAGCTCCAAGTATCTGCCCAGGTGTGACATGGGTCAAAACCCCGTACCCCTGGTTCCCCATCATTAACCATGGGTTTCCTTGTTATTGTTGGTTATTAACCCCCATTATGGGTTGGTTAATATTGACCCATAGCCATGTGGTTAAGGTGAAATCGGACGGGTTTGGATGCAACTGAGCTGCTGTTTTTTGTCTCGCTGGCAGGATGGTGATCCCATTCACCCGCGGGTTCATGCGGTCGTGAAGGTGGTGAGCGACCAATTAGCCTCCGGGCAGCCGTTCCACGTTCGCTCCATGGGCGGTAGGTGATTCTCCGGGCCTCACCAGATAAGCGTGGAGCAGGACCCGCATACACAAGATGATTTGAATGCACATATAAAGCGCTAGGAATCATAAACTGAATCCTTTGGCTGAACACTTGGAACGCCCACATTGCTGCCAGAAACAATTCCAGAAACAATCGTTGATCCCTTTATAGGCTTGGCTGAGGGCGGTCTGTTTTATCATTTCAGGTTCCGTTGAATCAAGCTGCAGCGAGTCCAAGATGGTGTTCCGAGGTTGTGGAGCAGACTCTGGCTGATGGAGAAGGGGGTACCCCGAAAAAAGATACCCAGAAGGCAACGAATTGCCGGAGAACTGGCGCCTTCCAACCTGTGATCACAGGGCCAGTGTTGGTCACCATCCCCTATGAACAAAATGAAGTTGATACCCTCTGGTAAACTAACACAGCAGGGAGAGCTTTTGCTCCAGGGTTTCCTATCATAAAAGAGCTATTTTCCATTGCCATGTGGGGGTTTCCATTGCACATGTGGGGGTTTGAGAAACCACCATGTTAGCATGCCATTGATTAATTAATGGTGATAGCTTCTCAAAGTCATGGCAATCATGGCTGGTCATGCTCAAACCGTGGCTCTGATGCAAGCTGCTTGGCTGGTGAAGCAACGGAAGACTTAATTGCCAGCAGTTGTGGAATGATGTAAGCCACTAGGGTTGTGAATCTATTTGGTTGATTCTGGTTCATGGTCAAAAAATGCAAGCACACACACGCATAAATGAGTATACATGAATAAATCAACACATAGATAGATAATGCAAAATAAGTAAATGAACAAATGAATAAATAGGTAATCAGTAAGTGAATAAATGCACAGAAATCAATGGATAACGAAGTAAATCAATACATCAAGGAAAAATCATATGTAAATAGATATTTCTGCATCTATACGAAATCATGCAAATAATTGCCGGCACGTTGGGATACGGTTTATCTTTGCGACTGTTTCTCCTCCCGCCACCCTGGCTGAGGTCATTAGTGGTTTCTTTCTGGACCCTGACGATGACACCATGAGCCCGGCCAAGGTGGTGTGTAGGGCAGGTTGCCATGGGGCGCGGCCACAGCGCTACACATCAATCGGCGTACCCAAGCCATTTCCACGTAGGAACCATCAGGAAGCCCATGGATTCCCATTGGCAATTACCTCCAGGCATCCCCAAAAAGGTCCCAACTTGATCTTCAACTTGATATCATACAATTAAATATTCACAATCCATGACAAACAAAAACGCACACACACACACACCTTACTTTTTTTTGGTAACCCTACCCTATACTGTATTTTTGTAAATCTCTCCCTCTCTCTCTTTTTTCCAATGGGTGTACCATAGACCGACCCAAGCTACCCAAGATCTCAGGCGACCATGGTATGTCACAGCCATAGATCATCATTCAGTCACGAGCCATAGATGAGTGGATGATTGTAATCATGAAGCATTACTCAATGGTGAAATCAATGGTTATAATAGGTTAAATATGCCATCACTAATGATGAAGTAGCTGGTTGATAGTGGTTTATCAGTGGTTTTAATAGATGGTGAATACTCAAGAATTGGGCCGGTACAGTTCTGCCAGATGAGTTCACGAGCGATATCTCCGGGCTTTGACGGACGCCGAACAAAAATCTTAGGGCGCCTCCAACATTTGGATCCCCAGTTGCGTAGCAAAATCCCGAAGGACGACTCTTTGGACGACTTGATTCTTTGCTCTTCATCCAAGATAATGTTCCAATAATTCGCATCATACTCTGCTTTAATATGCCTTGCATTACCCCGAGAATGGATGAGAATGGGGGGCCCTGGCAAAAAAATAGCCCGAGAATTAACATCATACGATATCATCTATAATGATGTGAATTCATATGCCCATTATTCATCAGGAGGAAGCATACTATGCTAAACTCTTATTCCTCCTCTAATGGTCATCTTAGAATCTAAAATCATTTTCCAACAACTCACATCACACGTCATCACTCTATACCACTCTACTTTTATGTACTGTACCTTTCTTTCATTACCCCGAGAATTCACATCATTATCCTCCTATACCTTTACCTTATTCTCACTCATATCTGCCATTAGTCACCCTAGTTAGCCAACTTAGCTAACCATTGGGGGCCCCGGTCCCTGGATGTCACCGTCCCTGGATCTTCGATGGCCATGCCCGCCCTGAGAGGTGCCTATTGGGCCCTTCCTCAGTGTTTATTTCGAGGGCATGTCTGTGCGGGAGGCGCCAGAATTCATCCGCGACTCCCCGAAACGGGGCCCAGGGAAATGACCAGCGATTCGTCCAGTTCATTCCACTTCCGTCCAATTGATTATCAGGTTCTTGTGAGGGAGGTTATCTTGAGGGCTTATCAGAAATACAGCGGAAATAAGTGTTTGAAAGCAAGCATATTTGCTGGTTATTTGTTGCTCGATTTTCGAATAGTGTCTATTCGCATCTATTAGGTGGGTATCCCCATTGCCTTGTTGGTCCTTGCGTTGGTAGCACCATTCTTGGCCCCCAAGCATTGTGATGCCAAGTGACCGCTTCTCCCAGCATGCTATTCACCCAAGTTGTGTTGCAAAACTGGAACTGAAAGTGGTTGCGGAAACGAGCAATGCTACATCTACCCACCTCCAGCCAGAATCAGAGCTTATCAGACCATCATCAGTGCGCTGGATGATGGACACAGATCAGCAGGGGGCGATTTCTGGTCGGTGGTTCCCCATCTCTTACATTGTCAGCTGCGTTTCATTGGATTATTCGTTCCCACCATGGGATGGCTGTGTGCAGCTGGGGAAAACTCGAACACCGACCACGGTTGCTAAGCCACATTTGCGGAAGATCATTTGGAGCAAGTTGGGTGGCAAAGTGGTGGCGACCTGGGCCACACAAAGCTCGCAACTCACCTTTCGCACTTGCATTCACTTAATCACTTAGATAATCTTAGATCTTAAAACTTTGTTTGCATGTAAAAGTGTAGACGATTTGTATACAGGGCGTGTGGTTACACATCGTTCTGAGTCCTTCTGTCCGTAAGCAAAGGACTGTTTACTTTCTGGGCGCCAGAGATTCCCTGCTAGGCCTCCAATGCCTGGAAGAACGGCCCGCCCAAGCGGCCGCCACTGGCGGCCCCGCCCTCGGCTCCGCGGCCTGCAGCGAAGCAGCAAGGCGGGGGAGCTTGAGGCCGAACAGCCAGGGATGTACCGCAGTAAGCCTCTGCCAGGCGTACCTTTTGTTTATCGTTTTTTTATTGTACATCAACAATTCCAACTGGTGGTCTTGTAAACATCCCCCCACGGATTTACACATTCTGGGTTGGTGGACAGATATTTTCACAGGTTTGATGCCACCGTTTTGCTCATCCTGGAACATGAGGGAAGGATGAACCGAATGCACCGAGCATATTGCCTGTAAAACTTGGTTGGCATGGTTGGAATGCGTCCCAATAATCTCCCAATAATTAAACAATACTATGATTGTCACTAGCTGCTATGTCCGATGATGCCTTTACTTTCTCCGACCAGGACCTGCAATTCAACAGCCAAATGCACATAAGGGGATCTATTTGCAAGTCAAGCCATGTGCAGATGTTGTAAAATTCGCGTGTTTCTTCATGATCTATGCAAGTGCTTTCTTCTGCATCAGCCTTTGATCTGCCAAACAAATATGGTGTCATTGGCATTGGTCCATCGTCGGATTCAAGGATAGCTGGTTGATTTTGAACCAGCCACCTGCTATATACCATTGGTCCACCAGTTGGTTTTCATAGCGCATCACGGGGGCGTAAATTCATCATCCACCATGGGAAGCCCCCCGAAATTTCTCGCTTCCAGGTCTCATGGACCCCAAGCTGCAGGAACTTCAGGCAGGTCTACCTCCAGGTTGGGAAGTTCCTTGGAGGCCAAGCCCAGCGGGGTGGCAAGGCGGTGGCAAGGCCTGGGCTGAAGATCCAGCCACGATGAACCAGGCCTTCAGCTGGTGCATCCGCGACCTTCACGAAAGTGATGCTAGAAACGATGATGGAGAGAGAGGTTTCAATGCTAGTGGTCATGATCATCCACCAGCTATTGTTGCTATAGTTCTCGTGATTTCCATTTTCTCCGTTGCTGTTGCTTCTGTTGTGCCCAGTATTGCTATGGTCGCTGTTTCTTGTTGTTGTTGTTGTTGTTGTTGTTGTTGTTGTTGTTGTTGTTGTTGTTGTTGTTGT
>VSDK01027579.1:206723-220847 GCA_009767595.1 Symbiodinium kawagutii
CACAATCACCAAGATGACCCGCTCACAAGCCTTACTTGCAATATTTCAGCGTTGGCTTGTTCTCAAAGAGCCAGGCTTGGCCGAGCCTTTACTGACCTTTGGGTCATCCCCCTGGTAGACTGCCATAGCTCATGGTTCATATGTCTCACATATATTATGTTGCTAACTGGACCCTTAGCCAACTGTAGGCTCGTTCTTGGGATTGTGGATGCCTTTGTGCATGTACCTTTCAAGGATGTTCAGGGAGGGCATTGCTGTTCTGCAACGGTTCCTGCCTTGCCTCCGGGGTAATTACAGGGAGGCCGGGGTGTCGTTTTTGCAGGTCCTCCAGTGGTATCTAGCCATGAGGGCGTTTGCATCAAGGACATGACTGCAGCATACCGCAGCTAGAAATCCGGTGTGGAGACATTGTCTTTTTTTAAAGGGAACTGTGGTTCAACCCACGTTGTTGTCCCCAACCATTCCTTTAGCAAATCAGGGAAACCGGCAGGGCAAGAGGGGGCCACAACAGGGGAACGTCTTAGAATCACCAAACAGGATCAAACAGGGCTGTAGCCACATAGGCAAGTGACGGTGGCTCTGGGGAACCAATCTCTGACCACCATTGGTGGACATACCACATGGAAGCTCTAGCAAGATGAGCCATCTCGAATTTTGCAGCCTGTGGTTTCCGATCAACATGGGTGGCTCATTATTGTGGAATTCCTATCATTTTCAACTGTTAGTGATGATCAGATACGCACGTGATCAGGCGGTGTCTGTATACACGAATGCATAGGTGGTAGAGTGGTAGAGGGAGAGGTTGGCAAAGCTTGCCTTGCTGCCTTTCGCTGTTTCTCATTTGCGTTTGTGTGTGCCGATCCCCAGCATGTTTATTCCTTTGCCGAGGCTGCAGTACTTGCAGAATGCCTAGCAATCAGGTCCAACAAGACGATGATAATGCAAGTGTCATAAGCCAACGCAACAGACGGGGGATGAGACTTTCAGCTTATCGGTGGTTATGACAAGACATGGGGAGAGGCATCAGTTTGCGTACAAACATGCTATGTAGTGCTATATTGATCCACCAAGGAGATCTCCAACGTACGGAATTGGATCAGGATCTAATTACAGGGTGCCTGGATGTGCCTGGCACGTCTCACCTGAGTCACCCTCCCCCACTCACAGTGGAATAGCATGGCACTTATTTCAGCCAATAAACTTGCATAGAAGCGTGTTACTCTCTCAGGCATCCAGTGATGTTCTCCGCAGAAAGCGCCCTATGGATTCAACTCTGCCCCTAAACCATTCGAAATCGAAGGGCGTAGTATTCACTGCAGGTGAGCGGTGGATCTCCGAACGTTTCACTGTCAGCCTGTAGATTCCCCCCAATGGATTCTATGGCCAAACGATCCTTGGCTGGCTGAATGGGCTGCCCCTCCCCATCTCCAGCTCGAGGTCCGAGAAAGTCGGTCGAAGAGAGGCATTTACTTCTTCGCGCATCCTGCGAGCGGACGATCGCAAATGGAAAGACCGAAGGCTTAGGAGATATGAAAAAAAACTATCCGTGGGGATCTCCAGAAAACTCTGCCGAACCAGTTGAACCTCCTTGGTTTTCAGCCCATGTTGTTGGTGTTTCTTGGTCAAGGCCTTGATGAATTTCCACGGAATGATTCTCATTTGATGATGGAAGGAATCCATGCGTCCTTATCACTGAATGCAATCAGACAGTATTTTGGTCAAAATGGCAACCTTGTTTTCTGGATGCCCACCGTAGCACATAGTCGGCGCGGCGCGGCTGGGAAAGCACTGGCAAAGTGGTGACACTGGCGCTGCAGGTTTTCGGTGTGAGACCGCCGTGTTTATGATGTTGCAAGTGGCTGGTTGGTTGTGGTCTGTATGTGTGTATGTGTGATTATGCATCTAGTCCCTGATTTGTTTGCAGTTTGCTCATCCTGTCAGGTACAAATACTGGCTGGTGGGGCCATGTCAACACTGATGATTACGTGCAGCCTGACAGTTTCCCAGCCCTGCGCACCAGAAGTTTCCACAGAGGTGGCAAAACCGCTTCAGCACAAAGAAAGTATATGCTGCTTTATGCTCGTTGGGTAGCATCTGCTGTGTGAAGATATGTCAACTCAACTGCGAAGGCTATGAACACAAGGTTTTTCCTCATGTTTGAACATGAGCAATGGTAATTTTCAGCATTGGGCTTCTGAAAATCAAGCTTCGCATTCCACCATTACCGTTCCAAAGGAGAAGCATGAGATCGGGATGTCTTTGATGCGCATTTGGATCATGTCCCCTGGTCCAGGTGGTTTTGGAGTCGTCCGGCAGCAGCCCCTCAAAATTGATCATGATATATATATATATATATTTATACAGGACGGTTTTTTAAACCAGCATTTTTTGATGCGAACCTGTTGGCACAGCACTACGCGCTCTTTTAAATTGGGCATGCATGCAACATCGTGCGACAAGACAATTGCCGTCATGAGACTCACGTCTTTCGTGGTGGCTCATGGCTAAACGACCCTAAGCAAGTCGCTCACAGCGGCCGTGTTCACGCCATCTTCCACAGCGATGCCTGGAGCAGCAGAGCTGGCGACCGTTCTTGGGCGACTTCGGAGCTCAAATGCACCTTCTCCGTGGCAACAAAAAGAGGAGCATCCTGACATCCAACAGGGATATCACAAGGATCATGTGCACCTAGATCATGAACAAGTACAAGACATAACTTACAATGATCAAGCACTAAACTTGGGTCCACGAGGAAATATTAGCTTCAACAAGCCATATTTTTGCATTTCCAAAGCCGCATCTAGATCCGTTCAGTTTCAGGATGTTCATGGAGTGCCAGGAACTCATCAGGCAGCCACCAGCTCTGCTGCAGTGGATTGACATTTAAAGACCTCTCTGTTGTTGTGGCGCATGCAGCTTGAGTGAAAATCTCCGAGCGAAGCGTCTGAGAATTCCAGGGTAAATCTTTGATTTGTTGGGAGTGTGGAGTAACAAGCCCCAAGTAAATTACGGTCGCTTCACTGGAGTCAATGCCCAGACCTCATTTTTCCACTCCCTATTCCCAGTGGTGGTGACGTGCAGCTTGCCACAGGTGTGTGGCACCTCCCAGGTGCTATAGCCACCTTTCCAGTAATCCATCGGCTTGTTGGGACGTGAAGAGACACCCCGTGATCCGTTGCAGATCACGACCTTCGATAAAAGCTACACACAGTTCGAGCGACTGTACATGATGATGGTCAAGCAGCTGATCGAGGTGGCGCTTGGGCATGGTGCACCCAGCAGGTTGACAGATGCGTGGATGGCTGATGGATGGCTGATGGATGTTGATGGATGTTGATGGATGTTGATATCCAAGGGCATGGAATCTCAAGGGCTGTAGGGTGGACACACCCGTCACATTGCTGCCGCTGGGCGTTGCTTCAGACCACCTTGGAGCCGATCCACAGTATGGCCGACACGTCGTGAACCCAGGGGATGTCCTCTGCATGGGTTTCCTCGCGGTGATGTGTTTGGAGAGGTAGCCCCTGGCGTGTTTGGATCGGACAATGGCATATCTAAACGGTATCAGTTGGTGGAATATCGGCCATGTGCCCAGTAGGACATGAAAAGAACTTGCATCAAATTCAAGCAATGGCTTGCTGGTTCACGTTGTTGGCTTGACTGGCCAACGCACCAATAACTAACCAACATACCAGGTAAGGGTAATATTGGTGAACTACTGATGGTTGATATGATTGATAGTGGTTGCCAACCATTTGGCTTATACGAAAATAGCAGGAAACATCGGAAAACCAGCAGACATGATGGTAAAGAAGCCTCAAAGAAGCCTCTGAAACCTGGATATTTGTTCTGTACCCGTGGTCCCCGTTTGAAGTCACAAGAAGGGCTCAAGTTGGAGTGGTGTCACCCAGTCTTCAACGGCCTCCCTTTGAGCATTGAGCAGTGAACACGATGCCTCAAGGAGCCACCTCACCGAGGCTGAGAGAGGTCCCTGTTGGATCAGTCACATTGGCTCAATATTACTCGCCCCATCTTGCTCATGCGCGTGGGAACCCGCACGTAGTGGATTCATTGATGACATTTTTTGCGGTGCAGAAACTGGGAACCATTTTACTTCACAGAAGTCACCACTTCGACCTTCCTAAAGTCCTAAGACACCTCATAGGCTCCCTACTTCTTAGAAGGGATAGGTCAAGTTGGGTTTGACATGGTTTGACATTGCGGAAGGATGCTGAAGGCACTGCCATGGTGGGTTATTAAAGAGGGGAGCTCACCTACCCTTTTTCAAACTGGCGATATGTTTGCCACTTCCATATCCATCTGCCAGCACTTGCAAACATACTGTCATAGCTAACTATCTACATGAACAATTAAAAACACAACAACACACACAAATATATAAATATACATGTATTATACTATAACAAATCAGTGGGAAGCATCATTATCACCAACTTTCAGCAACTATCACCAAGCGCATCAGCGCAGCCTTGACGTGGTGTGATGGTCACAGCGTGACGACGCGCTGGTCACCATGCAGCGCCATGGCCTGCCGCGGCTTCGTCAGATATGGCATCTGCGCCCTCTCGGTGGAGCGCCCAGGGCGGGGGCCGTTGTGAAGCTCGAGCCGAACGGACATCGAGCCATGTCGCCATGTGAAAATTGGGGACGACTTGGCCCAACTAAGGATAGCGATTAAGGATGGTTTCTGATTAGTATCTACCTGTTGGTTTCATCTATTTTCATTACTTTAGGGGGGGTTACACAAATCAGAAACCAACATTAAGGATGGCTTCGCTGCAGTGATTCCAAACTTTCTGGCCCAAACTTGGGACACAAAGATTTTCAAACTTCACCCATGGCGCGGTCTTCTCGATGGCAAGGTCTTTAGCAGCCTTCTGGCCGGGCTTTTCTGGAGTTCGTTCTGGGAGCTTGGGTGCCAAGACTTGAGTCATGTTTGAGGTGTGCCTGCGGATGCCCCAAAGGTCCAAGGTGGCTATGAACTTTGCATGCTAAACATCTTTAGCCATATTGAGTGCATACCAGCTTACCCCAGCAGTTCTCCCGCATCCATTACCCTTGCCCTTAGCGAGCAGCAGTTCAGATCGCTGCCTGAGGCTCCTCTCTGAGTCCAACCTCCCTCGGGTGGAGCAGTTGGAGGCCCAAGTGCAGCCCGAGACCTAGCTGGGCCCAGGGGCGCCGGGCGCAAGGCAAGGCTGTGGTGAACGGGGACGTCCGGGGACGTCGGGAGCCTTTGGGAAGGACCTCAGTGATCCGATTTTCATGGCGATGCTGGAGCGCAGAAGTAGCAAACATACATGGCTCTCATTAGGCGTGTGCACAGGTGATGTGCGCCAACAGCAGGTTGCTCTCAGCCACGCAGTGGAGGAATGGTACAACCAACACAGACTGCAGGGCAAGGTCTCCAGCTGCTGGGAGGAGTACCCAAGGGTGATCTCTAAGCAGCAGCAAGTTTTCGAGACGAGCCTGGGGAAGCTCGAGGTTGATCTCTCTACCAGGGGTGTAAGGACATGAGGTTGTTATGGCTAATTATATGATGTCACATGATGTCACAGGCACCAACTGAACCAAAGAGTGGATAGCTCACATCCCAACAGCTTTACTAGTTTGGTCATCTAGATGTTCACCAGGAACACCAGGGCCCCACACCAGGCCCCACACCCGTTTCGAGGCAGCGCCAGTCCAGCCGGGGTGCTGCCGAGGCGCTCGCGGGCCGCTCTGCGCCAAGCTCGCAGCGAAGCGGCAGCGGCACGCCGGGCGTTGTACCAGGCGGGGATGAACCAGCACCGTAGCCTGCCATCACTGATTGGTGGTTTCAAAATGTTTCAAACATGTTTTATTTTTCCCAGTTATTTTTTGACCATTGGTTGGTTGACTAATATTTTTCAATGGGGGTTGAAACCACCAACCAGATAGGACTGTCGTCAAAAAGCAAAAGAGCTGGAGCATTGGCCTCAGAAGTCTGGAAGAAAGAGCTCGCATTTTGCCATGTCAACTTGTGACCGTGCGACGATGAGGACAAGTTCATTGCTGATTTAGCCGCATGCTTACAGAAAAACAATTCAAAACTGAAAGTGTTGGATATGCAGAAAATGTGTACTGTTTTTGCCATGGGGGAGCAAATTGGCTGTGATGGTTGGAGGGAACCAGAATGGCAAAGCCCGTCGTGACAAAGACACTCGTTTTCCTGGTTGAGGCTGCATCTGATTAGCTTTGTAATTAAAGTGCGACCGCAATGGGCTTCGCGTGCCATTGCATGTCAAAACATGCGAAAAACCAGCAACAAACCACAGTTTTTGGTGGAGGCTGTGGCAGGTGATGGAGCTAAGGAGCCAGGGGTACCCATATATCCCTTCAAAGGGGAACCTAAGGAGCTACCAGGAGGGTTCTAACCAAATGGTAGCAATGGATATTAGCTAATTAATCCTGGCTGAGCAGTTGGTTCATGGCTAGCCATGATGGTAATTGGCTACAGTGCCCCATCATTAATTAATTGCCAATGATATCCAATGATATTGATTTGCGGTCGTTAATCGTGTATGAGGGTCAATCAAGTATGAACGAAAGGTGAACGTTGGTCAATTTGATCAATATTATTTGGGAAGTTCATAATACAATCATATGGATTTGTCATTGATATGCTGTATGAGTAGCATGGTTCATTAGAAATCCATTAATCCTGTCATTCATTGATGATTCAGAATCATTAGTGAAAGTTAGGAACCCAATGACTTAGCAACGAATTGATTCTAATTGATGATCATCGTCATTTGGTGATCCATGAATATCCATCAACCATCGGTACATCAGTAATGAGTCGACGTCAGTTCATCGCGGTTGGGAAGGTCAGTCAGCGCATCTGGTGGTCATCATCCTGGTAGGTGCAGGCTGGCGGCGCTGCACCGTGTCCTGCTTGTTCTTCCGGCTTTGAGGCGCGGTCGATCTGCCTGGGCGCACCCGGGCGGGCCCATGTGTTTGTTGCAACTGGTGGTTGGGAGGTAGCTACGCGGAGTCCTACGGAGCTACCAGGCGAGTGGCGTAACCAAATGGATCCAAATGGTAGGCTGATGATTCCAGATGATTTTGGAGGATTAAGGTGCCAAGTGTAGCGCGAACATCATATTCACTTCGCCTCGCACTTTGCATCGCATGGCACGGGTCATGGTATGGTTGGGAAACCGGTAGACTCTTCACCAATCTGGTGCTGCCTCGTTTCTTGGCAATGCCGCTGCCTACGGGATCAAGCTGTCCACCCACATCATAAGATAGCACAAATTTTGGCCATAAAGCAAGTCTTCGAAGATATCCTAAGTTGCGGAGAGAGGCTTGCCCACAGGGACCTCCTACCCTATCCACACATCGAACAAGATGGTGAGTTGGGATGCTCACATTGCCCACATGCCAGCTCTTCCTGGATGCCCCGCTTCTTCGCCAAGAAATGTCGCCAGCACCAGTCGTTGATTACAGCGATGCCGGCTATGCCCAACCGACATGGCATAACAAGTTGTGATCATTACATGTGTCCAACATGTCTCTCTCTATAGCCGGCCTTGCCAGCCGCCATTCCTCGTTGGAGCCAAAGAGCTCTTGGGGCGGAAGCGTAGGCCGAACACCCAGCACTTTGATGCTCAGGAGTTGATGCATGGAGTTTGATGCGCCTTGAAAACCAGAAGCAGCATGGCTGAATGATCTGAATCCTCAGGGTCGACCAAGTTGTGAACCACTAAGATGGTCTCCCTGGGAGGTGCCAGCCCCTCCCACTGGGTCACCACCTGTTAACCACCGGCTCGCCGCTGCCATGCTGCGCGTGCGTTCCCTCGACGGCGCCACGGTGGCGGAAGTGGCTGGAAGCTGCAGCTGGCACGGCTGGCAGCTTCGCGAGGCTGTGAAGCGTTGTGCCTTGGGAAATGAAGAGGTCATGGATGTCATGGTAGACAGATGTAGGCAGGTAGGTCTAACCAGTAACTTGTCAGCTACACTGTGAGGGGGCCAAGTGTGGTGCATTGCTGCATGGCTCATTTTTCCCTGCAGTTCTTTGGTTCAGATCTTGTTCGTTTCACGCTCTTTTGAAGGCCGCGTGTGATTTTTTTTTGAGTTTCCTGATTGCTGCAATGCCAGCAAAACCTGACATGGTTTTGCCAGAGACGCGTGGAGATATGACTTTGGACCCATTTCAGCTGGACGCTTTGAGACCCCTGCTGCTGGAACAAGAGATGCGCATCAAGAGTCACTTCGATCGTCACATTGAGCAGTTGAGCAGGTTGTTGCGAAGTTCCCAGCGAACGGAGCCGGTATCTGAGCCTGCATCTTACACAAAGTCACCCACATTTCAAAAGCATGGAACAACTTTGGTTCCGCCGGATGAACTGCTGAAGATGAAGGCTGGGGCATCTTCTCACTTGATTCAACTCATCGATCGAGTGAAGGCGAAAGATGAAAAGCCACATTTCACTGGACAGGTTTCCTTGAAAGGTTCACGGCAATTCTTTGCATCTGCAAAATTGAAACCGACTCTACGTGTCGGAATGCAATATTATGATCATTTCGCCGATTTCTTGGTGGCTGTCTACTCTATTTGCCTGGGCGTGCAAATTCACACCGCCAGCATGAGCCGTTCGGAACCTTCGTGGGCTCACAACATGGACATCGCTTTTTGCATCATTTTCGTTCTGGATCTGCTCATACGACTTTTCATCGAGCAAAAGCGCTTCTTCAGAGGTCACTGGTTGCAGGGTTTGACTTTCGAAAGGTGTGAGACACAACTGCCTTAAGCAGTCATTGACTAAATCATTGTAGTTCTGGCTCACTACAGTCACCATAGTATGAAGATTTCTCCACGTTGCAATCACAATTTGTGCATTTGCGTTTTGGACTCTTCTGGTCTCTGGTTGATCTCTAACTGCATGACTGGAACGTCCTCAGTTGTCACTCTCTCCACGCGGCAGGAAGTCGACGATGGTGGAACCTGGTGGATGTCCTCTCAGTGGGAATGCTACTTGCAGCCCTTTGGGCGCGCTCTCGATCTGTTTCCAACCTGGCTACATTCAGTCGCTTTGCTCGAATCATGCGCCTAGCCAGGCGAGGATATGCGAGGATCAAGCTGAAAACAATAAGAATATATAATGGTTAGTATGATCATGGTGAAAATATGTGAAAATGATCAATCTAGCATGATCTTTCACATGTTCATTGATTTTTACATGTTTCAAATCTTTGGTGAAGATTTCGGCATCCGATTTCTTCAAATCATGGCGGCACAGAGTGGCGAGGTGCTTGTGGACTTTTAAATTGGCCTTGACCAGATGGACGCAGTTTGGACAACTGCGACTCTTGCTCACGTCCATGGGTGAAAGTGTCAGGGTCATGCGCTGGCTTGTACTGCTGGTATTCTCTTTTATCTACATCTGTGCCTTACTTCTCACTGAGAGCATTTGGCACCATTGCCCAAATGATGCTACGCCACTGGTGTGTGCAAAATTTGGAAATTTGCTCACATCTACGATGACCTTGTTTCAGATTATTTACAGCGGACTTCTTTGGGGCCAGCTTTGGGATGAGTTACGTGGGCTACAATGGTATGTGCAGGGAGTTTTCTTATTGTATGTCATGTTTGGGATGATGGTTCTGGTCAATACCATCACTAGCTTCATTTGTAGCCTTCAAAGCCATGTCAGCAAGAGGGAACGTGATGCTTTGATTGACCATGCAATGGACGACACTGAACGACTCGTTCGACAGCTATACATTATTTTCCAGGATTTCGATCAAAATGGGAACGGTGCAATTTCTTGGGCCGAGTTTCAAATGGCCCTAGAAGATGAAAGAATGAATGCCTTCCTTAGTGCACTGGAACTGGATATGTCTGATGCGGTCAAAGTCTTCCAGATTTTAGCATCTGACAAGACTGGCGCAATCGAAGAAACGGATTTCTTGTTAGGCTGTTTGCGCTTGCGTGGTGGAGCAACCAGTGTTGATATGGTACGGATGCAGATGGAGCAGGAGTGGATGCACAACGCCCTTTTGCAGATGAAAGTCATGATGCAGGGAGCCGTTGAAGATGTGGCAAATTTGCAGCAGACCCTAGAGAAAAGGAGCCTTGAGGGGGCTCACTATGACGAGGACAGAACTGACACCCACCTTGCTTCGCACCGCCGGAGCTCATTCACCGATGGCCGGGTGAGCCACGAACGACAAGTGTCTCAGCAGAGTGGTTCATCCTCCAGTGAGGAGTCCATTCATCACTACCAGCGAACCAATCTCAAAGCATCTGAGCGAGCGGTGACTCTGGTACAGCTGAAGCGCATTAGTCAGGATTTAGATCGCAGGTGTCGAGGATGGAAAGATGCCTTCTCTGGTGAGACCATTTCGGTGGAGACGTTGAATCTCTACCACCTGAGCTATCACCACATCCTGTCTCATACTGCTCCCCCCGATGGGGTGCTGTTGCAATGGCCAGCTTCACTGATGGGAACCTTGCCGCAGCTTGGAGCAGAAGTGCATCAAAGGTGTCCTCACATGAAGCTGCCGAGAGCTCGTGGAAAGGTCATGAGTGCGGGGGTAGACACGACCGAGGGAAAGGAGAGGCTCATGATACGTGTTCGCATGCTTCAAGGACTGAGAGGAAATTTCATTGGATGGTTGCCGGGTGCTCCTGGAACATCGTAGCCCTCCCTAGATCAAGTTGAGAAACAGGTGGGATCCCTGCTAAAGATAGTTTTGGGATGGTTTGGGCCATTGCTTGATCTGCTACCCTACACGGTGTCACAAGCTGTCTGCTGCCATCTCAGAAGCTGAAAACCAGGACATTTCAGAAGTGAGAACGAGATCGTTGTGATCGGCGATTCGGAGCTACCAGCAGAGGAGATGGTGGTGACAGCTTCGAATTCCATATGCTACAAGGACAAGAGCAGCTTAGGCGTAAGTTCCTCACCAATGCATCCCCGTCAAAAGCCTTGCTGGGTGATTCCAATTGTGTTGCGTAGGAAAACTTTCCTCCCTCCCTTATCTCTGCGAAGATCACGTTCCAACCAAACACACAGTTATTATATGTGCAAAATTGTATGGGTTATTTTGGAGTTCGGGTAGAGATGGAGCCATGTGAGCTCATTACTCCATGGTTTCCGAACACATCTCCATGCATGTGGGCAATGACCCGCTACTTGAAGATTTTGCTCAGCTTGTTGCGGTGATGCCACAGGAGTTGCTTTCGCCGGAGGCTTGCCCTCCAGTGTGGTATTGCAGTCACTGGTGGGGGGAGTCCATCCGGGCCTTCGTGCGGTGCTGCCAGAAACATGCCACACTAAGACGTTTGGGCGACCTGGGCTCCTACTGGGTCTGCGGCTATGCCAATCGCCAGCATGAACTCGACCTGGACATTGCCGAGGATTGGGACGACTTGATGATCGCATGTTGAGTTCCAATATTTATGTTTTTCATAATATTTATGGATTGCCATGGAATGGAATATGCTTTTCTAATATTTTTTAATCACACCATGTTTGAGTTCCAAAGCACATTTCAGAACCATCAGAACCACGTTCTTTTTCCTTTGGGTCATCCCTGGCCGAGGATGTGACACAGACGTCCTTCTTCACATCTCTCAGCGCATCTAGAGGTCTATTGCTTATCCTCGACGAGGGAGCGACGCCTTTCTCCAGGTGGGAAATTCACAAAGAGTCAAGACTTTTTGGAATCGCATACCATGGGATTTCGTAGAGAAAACATGGGGTTTTGTAGGATTTGGTGTGATTTTGAGCTCTATATTGCGATTACAAACTCCGACTTGGAGCTGGATATTGTTGCAAGCCACGACATAGATGAAGTCGAGATTATCACGGAGAAGTCAGTCCCCGGCGAATCTGCTGTGGCCAAGTCCGTGCGTGAACAGAATTTCCCCATTTCTCTCCTGAACCGCGGGCTGGAAGTGTGCTTGGAACGAGGTGGGAGCTGCGTTTTGAATCGGCCTTCGTTTTTTCTGTGGGACTTCTCGTTTCTATCACCCAGAGTCGAGGGATGGAAAGGGACAATAAGGGACATTCAAAGGGACAGTCACAAAGGATGCTTAGGAGAGAGACGCCCGTGTCAGGAACATTAGCATTTCCAGCCCAAAGCAGTGCCAAGTGAAAGCAATGTCAAGTAATTAATTGAAAGCGGTGCCAAGTATGGTGATGATGGAAGATTAATGATGAAAACAGTGGGAGGACAGTGATTGATGACGGTAACAATGCTCACTAATTTGTAACAATTGTCAACGATGGCAATGATCAGTGATGAGAATAAGTGGTGGTGAGAATGAGGGGACCATCATGGATGATGAGAGTGATGGCAATGGTTGTTAGCAATTAATTCGTGACATTTTGGACGGTCCACGATAGCAATGGTCAGTGATGAGAATGAGAGGACAGTGATTGATAATGACAGTCAGTATGAGCATGGGAGGGCGGGATCCCTGCCAAAAAAGAGTCTCACATGCCTAGAGAGAGAGAGAGAGCGAAATAGTAATCCCGGGAAAACGCCAGTCCATAAAAACAGGAGCCCCGAAACAACCAGCAAGCAAAAACCTCAGGGACAAACACCAGCAGAATACCAGTGCAGAAAAGCCATGGGAAACAAAATCGGCCCGCAAAACACATCAAAACACCAGCTCACACAAGCCGACGGAAAAAAAACCAGCAGGCGACAACACCAACCACAAAAAACACCAGCAGAGACCAACACCAGGAGAGAGAAGCACCAGCAAAGGACAACAACAACAACAACAACAACAACAACAACAACAACAACAACAACAACAACAAAGGAGAAGACCAACCCACAAAGCCGGTCAAAAATTCAAAACACCAGCTTAGAAAAGCATCAGCCCTCAAATCACCACTGCAGAAAACAACAGCACAGAGAAAGACTAGCCCGCAAAAACACCACCGCAGAAAAGAGGAGCAGACACAAAACCCAACGAGCAGAAAAACACCAACGGAGAGCTGCGGCAGAGAACACTTTCCCACAAAGACGCCAGCACAGAAACACTGGAGAGGAAACCGCAAACACAGAAAATGCCAGCAGTCAGAGCACAAGGAGAAAAAAAACAGCAGCACAGACAAACACCAGGAGAGAAAAAATACTGGCACAGAAAAACACAAGGGGGCACAAACACAAACCCACAGAAAACGTCGGCACACAAACACCAGGAGAGAAAAAACACCGGCCCACAAAAACACCAGTATAGAACACTAACCCACAAGGAAACACCAGAAGACAAAAGCATTTGCACAGGAAACAAAAGCAGAGAAAATGGACCCACAGAGACGCCGCAAGAGAAAAGCCCAGCGCACACAAGGGGACACCAGCAGAGAAAAACACCAGTGGAGAAAAACACGGGGAGAGAAGAAAAAGGCAACATGGAGAGAGAGAGAGAGAGAGAGAGAGAGAGAGAGAGAGAGAGAGAGAGAGAGAGAGAGAGAGAGAGAGAGAGAGAAAAAAGAGAGAGAGAGACCGAAAAAGCAAGCAACACGGGAAAAAGTGAGCAGATAAAGACACCAGACCAGAAAAACACCAGCAGACAAAAAAACCGGAAGAAAGTCAGTACCGAAAAACGCCGGCACAAAACACCAGCCCACAAAAGACGCCAGTGAAAACACCGCAAAACACCAGCCCACGAAAACAGCAGCGCCAAAAAACACCAGCGCTGAAAGACATTTTATTTGCAACCACCTATGGGCACACGTTGTTTTTGCACTCTAGCTATACACTTACCTGCGAAGCTTCCGTCGCCCGGGTATTCCACTGGCGGCCAGTAGTGATGCGCATCGCGCCACCGCCTGCAACCTTGCAACTGAGGCTTGGAACACAGGAACCTCAAGACCTGGAACCTTGTAGATCTTGTAGCAATGTTACCCCCTAAACCTTTGCTTGCACCTATCCTTGGAACCCTGGACCACTAACCTCTGGAACCTGGAAAACCTTGCTATCATGTACCCCAGGCCCTGAAATAGCCTAGGAACCACGGAACCTTCTAAAGTATATGTGCCACCTTGGAATGCCACAGGTTGCAAGATGAGGTGAGTACAAGGTTCCAGGGCTTTAATTGTTCTCAATGTTTTGAGGGTG
>VSDK01027579.1:233103-269328 GCA_009767595.1 Symbiodinium kawagutii
GACAACAACAACAACAACAACAACAACAACAACAACAACAACAACAACAACAACAACAACAACAACAACAACAACAACAACGGCAATCACGCTTCGTTAGGGCATCGAGAATCTCGTGCCACCGAACCCCAGCCACAGTCTGGATGCGCCAGGCGACTCTGGCGCCATCGCCGCCGAAACCGGGGCATTACTCACGCGTAGGCGCGGTGCCGGGCAAGGCTAGTGGCGCCACATATGCCCCATTCGGTGTCTTGAACTGGGGACACTCAGCGTCTTACTCAATGTGACCAAAACAAAGGATGATGTCGGGGGGTTCCCCTCTTTTGAGAACCCCCTACTATGAATCATGAGAATTCATCTTCAAGCTGCCCTTGAGGAAACTATCCACCGCCATCATCAACTCTGTCAAGCATTGTTAAAGGCATATGTCTGGTAGATGAACGGGCATACAGCACACCTGAACAAAAAGTGCATGCATCGGATGGGCAATGCACGTGATGAACTGTGTGATCTGGAGATTTGCAATGCTGACGTGGAAGATTGGGCGATCAGAAACACTTGCTGGGGCCCTGTAGGTCCTATAATAGGCCTTGATAGAACCCGAACCCAAGCACCGACCACATCGAGGTCTAACGGCCGTGGCAGCCTCTTGGTTGCAAGGTGCGGCAGGGCTCCCCGAGTCCCAATGAACGCGCTGTCCAAGGCAAGGACCCTGGGATATCCTGAGGGTACCCTGAACCATCCCAAGGATGTGGTACTTTCTTCAAGGGAAACATCTGGGAAACCATCAAGAAAAATGGGGATGTACCATTGTTGGACAGGCCTTCGTCCTGGGTTTGCATCCATTGGTTCGGGGGACCATGTCCATTGGCCTGAGCAGATCACCTTGTCAGCATGTATACTCATCATTACTCATCAGCATCATGGCTGCTTGTCATCATCCATGGCCGTTGCCTCAATGCATTTGGCTAGATGTTTCTATACATGTCTGTGGGTCAAAACCCTGTACCTCTGGTTCCCCTATCATTAACCATTGTTTTTCTGTTCTAGTTGGTTATCATCCCCCAGTGTTGCTTGGTTAATATTGACCCATAGCCACATAGTTCATCATTGGCATCCCTGCTATCAAAACAGCTTCCAACAGAACAAGGCGGCCAGCAGGCCAACAGTTCCAAGTTGATGAGTAGCTGAAAGCAGGAGTTCACCAGACGACCCCAAAATGGATCAGATGTCAGCAGCAACCCGCAGGGGAACCCACAGGGGAACGCATGGGGGAACCCATGGGGGAACCCATGGGGGAACCCATGGGGGAACCCATAGGGGAACCCCATCAGCTAACAAGCAGATAAGCTCGTTGCTAGTTGACCTCCCTATGCAGCCCGAACTTCATGGCATCAGGCTCTCGTTGCCGCTAAGGACAAACAGCACCAGACGAAGTTCGGCATCTCCATCGCCAGCCAGCGCTGCTATGCGGAACGTCACGGTCCTGTGGCTGCACAGGGCTAACCAATCAGCCGTTCCTGCGTTCAGATGTGAGGTACTATGAGGAACCCCCCAAAAAAATAGGGGGGGGCTGCTCAAAATAAAGAACATCCAGCAAATGGGTGGTTTATTGCTATAAATTGGTGATATTGGATGATTTGGGGGTTCCCTACCTATCTTGAGAAACCACCGATAAGTTGCATGCATGCCCGCCGAATTGCAGAGAAAGAGAGAGAGAGAGAGACAGACAGACAGACAGAGAGAGAGAGGGAGAGACAGACAGAGAGAGAGAGAGAGAGTGGAGAGACAGACAGAGAGAGAGTGAGGGAGACAGACAGACATTGGACGCGCACTAGCCTTAGTGGTGCATACGGTTTTGTTGAACTCAAAATTATCTGACACCACCTATCAGAACTATATCACACATGGATGCGTCTCACAACCAGATCATATCAGGTCTATGACGCGTGTTTGATAAATCCCCAATTCGTTGACAAGAAGACAAACCACAACCAACTGAATGGTTTTGTTAAAACCATTGCCCACTTGGGGCTTACCAGAGGACGTGCTAACGTCGTTGATCAATCACATGACCCTCGTTAAACAAGAACCGCACATTTTGTTGTAATTTTTTGGGAGCCCAGTTTCCTATATTTTCAGGACACCTCCACTTCAGAAGCCAAGCCTTTTGGACCGCTCATGACCACTTGAGAACTCAAGCCTCAGACAAAATCATGGATCCACAGGATCTGTTTCCATGGCACTGGTCGTCGCAGGTTATGACTTCGAAGTGATCGATCCAAAGGTCCTTTGGTGCAACAACGAGGGGCCTTGCTGATGGAAGGAATCCCAGGTTCGAACCTGGAAGGGATGACATCCCCGGTTCAAGCGCTCATCAATGGGTAAATTTCTTCAACAAGATATCTTGGATGCCTAGATGCCAAACTGCAACTGTTGGGTTGCTCTGGGGACATCACGCATGAAATGGTCCAAATGGTCCCTCCACTAGCTTGACCTGGCTCCCCTGCACTCCCTCCATGTATTTGGCTTGGGCTTTTCCTTTTGGATATGGACACTAGGCTCACTAGACATGTTTTGATTCCACCATATTCCGTTAGAGGGCAAGGTAGTGTGGCATGGATAACATCGATCTCATACACCCAGCGGAGCTTGGGTTGCCGGAGCATATGGTGAGTTTGTTACCTGGTCTTGAGCTGTTGGCGCATGAGCCTCCCACAGTAAGGCCAGCTGATTCATGCAAATAACGTGATGGATATTATAGTTTGATGACGTCAGCCACCATGAACTGTTCTCTTGGACGATGCTCTCAGGATTATCCTGCTTGTAACAAGTTTCGGGACTTCTTCTTCAGAAAGCACTGCTCTGTGGCCCGATTTCTGGAGAAGCAGGAGGAGGATTATATTCTGCTGCCTGGCATGGGCATGGGCATGGGCATGTGCATGGGCATGGGCATGGGCATGGGCATTGGCATGATGATGATGATGATGATGATGATGATGATGATGATGATGATGATGATTGATGATGATGATGATGATGATGATGATGATGATGATGATGATGATGATGATGATGATGATGATGCTGATGATGCAAGAGGTTTCTGAACCTGGTACGTCACCGAGACGTGATGCTGTGGTGCAACAAGGTTCGTGTTCGACGGCGACAATCCGGTGGTTTGGCTGGACAGAAGCCAGATACTCAGAGGCTGAGGTCCACTCCTCAGCAACTGGGCCCTTTTTGATGACTTGGGAACCAGTTCCTGGTACAACATTCAGATGGGCTCCCACTGCCCAGCAGGCACTTTGCTTGGAGATTTTTTTGGGGTAATGTGTTTGGTGGTGGTTGGGGCCCAGACGTGTGAATCATTCCGTTCCAAGGCTTGGACCATTGGTTGCAGGAGGTGTCTGGCACAGACGTGGTGCTCTACGAGCGCTGGATGAACAACGAGATCATGGTGCGGCGCTGGAAGTTGCAACCAGCGTGGGGTGATAGCGTGCCAGTTCGATGCATTTCTATGGCAGGGCCAGTGGTTGCCCTGGTGATCAAAGAGATGCAAAAGAGTAAAGGTTCGTATGAGGATGCATCTTTCAACTGGGAATCTCTTTCAACCAGTTGATCTGAATACCAGTTGGCATCAAGTTCAATCCTTTCAACTGAGACTGAGACCAACTGAAAATAGGTCTGAGTGAGGTCTCGGTCTCGGTCACTATCCGCTTGGCAAAATCCGCTTCCGCCCTGGGCAGCCTTGCAACCGCCCAAGGGTCTCAGGGAATCTTCGGGTTACGGGAAGTTGCTGAGAGCAAAATTCGTCCCAACTGAGTGGATTCAGTGGTGCCTAATTTCCCGAAACCTTTGCTATCCATCAAAAAGATTCAATAAGGGGATCCTCTACACAGTTCGATGCAGATTTTCTATCCTTCTCTATACCACTTCTATATCAAACCAAAGTTTGCAGCCATCAATTGGACCATTGAAACAGCTCCAATTTGGCAAGTCCAATCAGCTTGGCAGCTTCACCATGTGTAGCACCACCTGCCACTGGCTGCTTGACCCGCGGGCGTCACGCGGGTGTCAGGCCGGCAACTACGCGGTGCGCAACTCGCGTTTCGGCATCGACTTCCTGGACGGCTGGGCGGCCTTCGAGGAGGAACTCCCCCGGGGCGGAAGCTCGGCGGAAGCTGTGCAGGGCTGGTGCCGTTGACGTCGCGACCGCCCTGGGATCGCCAGTTGTCACGCTGGTTCCGCTGAGTTGGTTCGGATTTGCATAACTTGGGTGGAGAAAGCTGAGTGAGTAGATTTGGTTGCTGGGCTTGTTGTTGTGCTTGCGGTTGCTGATGATATGTTTGTTGTTGGTCATGTATGCATCGTCTCGGTGGCCTCTGGCTTTGGCCCCGTGATTTTCTTCTTTGTTAATTTTGGTTGAAGCCGGCCTTTGTTGCTGGTTGTTGTTGTCGTTTTTGCTGTTGGTACGGCTGATTATGGTCATTGCTGTTTGTTGTGGTCGTTATCGTTGTCGTTGCGTTTGTTTTTTTTGGTCTGTGTTTTTGTGATAATTTTTTACTTTTGTCGGTGTTATTTGTTGTAGTTATCGAAGTCGCAATTCTGGAACAAGTAGCACTGGTAGGAGTGGTGGTGGTGGTAGCAGTAGTGGTGGTATTTGTGGTAATGATGGTGGCGATGGTAGTGGTGGTAGTGGTGGTAGTGGCGGTAGTGGCAGAGCAGGAGCAGTAGTAACAGCAGTACTTGACTGATATGGCCTTTGATGTTTCTTTAAATTGTTTTTTGGTCTTGATGTATGCCTCTTGTTGTGATTGTCATTGCTGTTGTGGGGTGGGAACCTTTGGCCAACCTACAATTCACAAACCCAAACGACAGGCAATCGTGTCATCAGTTGTCGGGTCTCTTTATTATCTTTATTGGTTTCTGAAGTCTCGAGTAGTGAGCCGCTTTCATCAACGGTTGGATTTGTCAACCTCACCCATGGCGTTCGGTTCAATGACAAGCTGACTTTGCAGAGCCACGGTCTGCCCCCAAGGATATCACTCGTCTGACAACGGCGCCATCCATCTGCACATCTTGCGGGCCTTGCGCCTTCGCAATGAGAAACCCTGCACTCAACACTGGAGCCGCTAGGTTCGAACTTCCTAGCGCCGTCACTTTTCAGGTTGACCATGAGTTAGACATGGCTACAAAATCAACTGTCAGCTGAAATGATCAAAGATGGCACCCCCATCCCACCATGTGAACACGCCCCAAGAGGTATCGAATGTCAATAGTAATATTGGGGTAGACCTGAGAACTGGTTGGCCTATTCTGGGACCATTGGACTTGGAGAGTACCCAATTGCTCATGGGATTCGAGGGCTTCTCCGGAAGCCTCCCTGAGATCCCACCAGGTCACCTGGGGAGCGACAAGAATTACATGGACGAGTACTATGCCTTTGTCGCTTGCACCAGGCGGAACGGACCTGTGGAAACCCGTGCGATGCAAGGCGCTAGGTTGGCTTGGTCGCAAGCAGGACCTGGATTCGCGACATTCAACATATAGCTGGCACTGGGAGGGCGAGATGTGATTGGTGGAGAGTACAGCAATTTCGATTGTTGGAGAGTGCATGGCTATAGTCCAGCTTGCCACCAAGGGTCATCAGTAAAGCTGTTGACGTTTCTCTTCCTGTGGCACCCCATTGCTGCAGATGGTGAACCTTCGCCATGTTGCCCAACAGAACCGTCATGTTTGGTCATGGCCACATCTCAGCCCACAAGTCAGCTTTGCCCATGGCTGCAAGGCCAAAACTATACACAAATATCAAAAGTGGACCAGAAGGCCCATATTTACACAATATATTCATTTACCTATACACACACACACACACATATATATATATATTAGTTTTAAAAATAGACAGCTTGATATATCAAAAAACCAACCATAAAATCTAGATAAATGAACAACTTCATATAGGAACAGATTTACACAGATATTTTTGCATAAATAGAAATATTGATTCCTTTAATGATTTGTTTTTGCTCTTGAGCACCAAGCTGGCAGCCATCCTGCAAGTCGCCAGGCTGGTGATGGGAGCTCCAAGGAGGTGGAAGCTGGAGAAGGGCGGTCGCCCGGCCCAGTGTGGAGCGGCGTGGATGGGTGGATGTTGGATGATCAGTCGGCCAGGATCAGCCAGGCTCAGCCAGGCTCAGTCCGGATCAGTCAGGCAGCCAGGCAGTTGAATGATGTTGAATGGTTTGATGACGTTTCTGTTTCTTATTTCTTCCATGTGCCCTAGCGATCGAAATGATCGAAAGCGAGTGAAGTCAGCATGAGTCAGCTCGTTTCATGATGGTCAGCCTTGTATTGATGGAGAAATCTCTCAGATGTCCGGAGATGTGTTGCTTTTGGGAATTCCGAAAGGCGGTCTCTGCATATGGCGCCGCAGCTCAAGGTTGCTGAGAAACATCCGTTGAAACACCAGCAATGAAGCCGCAGCAGCGAACCCACCGGTCCTGTAGCCTGCATCGCGTGCATAAACGGCATAGCGCCCACGGATGTGTAGGTTCTTTTGCCGCATTTTCACGTGACTTTTGCATGATTTGTCTTTTCCAACTGCATCCAACTGCGGGGCGAACGCGGATAGATATATTATACCCTGTATAAATTATATATGTAGTACCGATATGTACCGATTCAATCAAGCTCGCAGTAGCTGCCACTGAATATTTTGAAAGCCGTCAACGCCTATGTTTCAGGCGTTGGATTCAACTTTTGCATATAAAACATGAAAACATGTTCGACAGTGTGCCTAGGTAGGTGCAACACAGTAATCATCATGAGATGCATGCGGTGAAATCTCTGATGTTCAACCTCAAACCCTAAACCATCCTAACCCCCCTGTTGATCTATACTGATCTCTCATGTTCAATCCTAGACCCTTAGCATTCCTTAAGCCATTTTAACCCCAAACCCTGTTGACCTCCCGTGAATCACCGCCGTGTGCGGCGAAGCTAGGCCTTACCATCCTGCCTCGCGGCCACGCCTGGGCAATCGATGGTGGAGACGCAGATAGCAAGGTCTCCACGGTGGGTGCCATCTCCCATCACGGGCAGATACTTGACGTGAGGATTTATGCCTTGGGATGCCTCGGGGTGAGGCTTGGGTCTTGGATGGTCTTGGGTGTGATGCAGGTTGAGTTGCAGGGAAGAACCGGTTACCCTTGAGCCTCGGTCCGCGCAAGAGGCAGAAAAAGATCTAGGTCGGGTAATGTTGTAAGATCTGTTTGAGATTTAAATAGGGGCGGATACTGTTGTTACAATGGTGGGTGACCACCCGTTGCGATCATTATGGTCAATCATGACGAGGAACCGACAGGCGGGTGGATTTGGTGCGGTGAATGGCCAGCAACAACAAGGAGGCCGAGACCAAGAATATTTGAACGCTAATGGAAGATCTAGCCCTTGACGCCATCCCGTTATTGGTGGTAGAAATTGGTGGTAGAACCTGGTAAAACGACTGGCTATGCGGGTATAGTTGTGAATTCATTTGGATGGACTGAATGTTCGTGTGGGTGCGGATTCAAAAAAGAGGGGCTTTTCGGAGGTAGGGCCGAAAAACATGACGGCAAACATGACCAAGTGGCTTTAACACGTTTTTAGATGGCAAACGGGTTTTGAGGTCTAAGCGTGTCTAAATTGGCAATGAGGCAACGAGTGCCACACAATCTCGAGGTCATATTCCTCGCACGAATCACCGTTTGTCCGCGCAGCATGTTATTGGTGCATGTGCCTATGTAATTATTGTGCGACGTCAGGCTCGATGGTTTGCGAGACATGGTCATTTTGGGGATGTTTGAGGCTCTAATGACGAATATGGTGCCCGTATCAGTTTACCTCAGTGTTTTGCCCGCTGTGTGACCCATGTGATGCACACGGCCTCGTCGCCATTCTCCGACAGAGCACTTTTGTTGTTGTAGAGGCTGGACTCGCTGGACAGTGTCGTGCACAAAGCTCATGAGTGAGTGTTGTCGTATAATGTTGTATGCGTTATCTCACCCTATATCTGGGTGAGGGTGCTTCGAAAATTGGTATGACTGACCCCAATCTCGATGTGGGATTTTAGGCAGTGCCCAATGGCAATCCACATGAAAGCGCCATTACCTGATGTAGTTGACCATCAACGTGCATGACCTGATTCTTCAGTTTAGATTCCAGCACTGCCGATGAGGAAGACGAAAGTGAACTACCAGCAGCTTCTGAGCAGCATGCAGCAGCTGAACACGGGGCAATCCACGGAGGGAAGCCGCGTAGGTTGACCATGTCAGTTGATCCTTTGGCTATCTCCGTTGCAGGGGACCTGGCTCTTGGATGGTGGTGCCAAGTGGGGTGTGGTGCCAAGTGGGGTGTAGGTCACACATCAGTATCCACGACCTGTTCCCTTCAGGCTGACATTGATTCAGGTGTATCAGGTGACCCAGTGCCATGAGTTCTGTATAGCTATGCTATTTCTGAGATTTTTCCCCTGGTGTAGTATCATCCGGATGGCTCGGAGGTGGTAGCTATTGTAGTTGGGCTTGCTAATGTTGTGCAGGAGATAGCTCTCCCGAGTGCCCAGTCATAAGTTCAAAGGGCTGGCAAGGCAGGCATGAGGCCTGCACAGGCCATAGGGACCAATCATTTGGTGATGCCCTGTGGTGTTCACAGGTTTTGCTCATGACATTTCATGCCTCCCGAAGATGTGTAGCTTCCCGGCTGGACCCCAACATCAGCTGGATGGCTTTTCCAGGTCCTCAGGTCCGGTACCGTTCCAACGGTGCCAAGGGCAGCCAGTTTCAAGGTACTTCACAGATGACTTCATCAACAGCCAGGGGACAAAGTGCAAGCAGCTTGGCAGGACACAAGGCCGCTACTCAAGATACCAACTTAGGGCTGACGTCGATATGCCACTGACGGCTGAAAATGAACTTGCCTTGCTCAACTAGAATGGAAACCACGGATGAAGTGATTTGACCCACTGCAGGAAATGGAGGAAAGTGCATTGTGGTTTTGCTACCCAAGAACCCCTGGCCTTTGCATGCCCTCATGTGGACCTGACAAATGGCATCATGTTTTCCACGACTTGTTCGTTTCAGTGACCCCCACAAGATTCAACCACACAGACACATCGGCAGCTTACTGAAGTTTGAAGCAAATAAATATCCTTGAAGCATCACAAAAAGCTTTAGGGATTTTTTGGTCGTTGTTGTTATTGTTGTTGACGCTGCTCCTCCATGTGCATCAAGATGCATTGATAGACATCAATAAGCCACTGTGTGTGTTCATTCGCTACCAATTGATGAATTCCACACTAGCTGGTGTTTTTTTCAAAATAGGGGTATCATGGGGTATCCCTAAATCATTTTTCAAAACATTCAAATGAATCCTTCTAAGAATAGCAATAAAGTAACCATGTTGGGGTCTCATATTTTGAGAAACCACAAATCGCTCAAGGGTTCTGCTCCAGATCTTGACCATCCAGGTCGATGATCCGCGATGGTTTCTTCATTGATGCCCAGAGCTACGGAGAAGCCTTGTCTCTTGGTGTTATGCCATGAGGCTATGTACAGTGCCTAGCGCTGGGGGTGGTTGCATAGCATCACGGATGCCATGGTTTGCCATTTCGGATGCCATGGGCCATGTTTATCCATGAACTTGTGGCTTCCTAAATTGGATATACTGAAGATGGATCTTCATGGCACACAACGGTGATAGCCAGCATCATTCACCATCCGCCGTCTAATTCCCGACATTGGATGGTGGGGGCTGATGTTCAGGCTTTCCAGGCTTCACCAGTGCTTCGAACATGATCACGTGGCAAGCTTCGATTTGTGCCAAAGCTGTGTCTACCAAAGTCCCCAGTGTATCCAGTGTGGACTTCAAAAAATGTAATCCTCGGCATGTAAGCCATCACAATATCACGCAGAAAAAGTTTTTTGATTCTCAATATTGTGAATTAACTGCCATTCAGACTTCATTTAGCAGGATCAGGATGCGTCCATATGGTCCAGATATAGTCCAGTGATGTCCAGGGTAAGTAAAATCTAGTATATAATTACCTAGTAAGTGAGCTGTCCCTCCGTTGGAGGCAGACTTGGCCTGAAGGTGATGGAGAGAAAGTGAACTGTCAGAAGTAGAAAGTGGCAAGTAGCATTACTAGCTGGTGGTTGGGAGGGAGCTGGGGAGCCAGGGGCATCCCTAGAGCCTACAGCCTTTAAAGGGGGAGCTAAGGAGGCACCAGGAGTGGTGTAACCAGATGGTAGATCAGGACAAGTCAAAATTCCCAACTCCACGGAGGCATGGCAACCTTGCCATGATGGTGGCTCAGGATCCCAGGGTTCCATCCTGGAGGATACTTTTTGCATACCAGGAAAACAGGGCCTCGAAACATTTTCCTCTCAAAAAAATCCTTAACCCTTCCTACTTCCAAAGTACCGCCAAAAAAAAAAAGCTGCTCACGTGATGGCTATATTCAATTGAAAAGCTGAAGCCCCACGACTTCCAGGGACCCAGCCACAGCTCCCAGGTGGAAGAAGTTGAAGGATCGCACGGACGGAGCGTTACTGGACTGGACCCGGCAGCACGCGCCGCCCTGGGACTTCTTGTATTTGAACTGCCGCTCGCATCAGGGAGCTGGGGAAGCTGAGGGTGGTCGAGCCGCCCCAAAGCGTTTCGGTTCCAAGAAGTCATCACATCTGAAAAGTTCCCAAGCAAATTCACATAAATTCACCAAATTATCCCATCAAATCACTCCAGATGTAGAAGTGGACGTGTGAATTCCTTACACGCAGTGCGTCAATTGCAAGGGTCCTCAAAGGCTCAGCCTTTGCCGAGGAAGGGCTGTGATATTATCTCCGTGCGCATTCTTGGCACTTCATAGGTACTACTGGCCTGGCGACATACATCCGAAACGATGAAGTAGTTGATGCAGTGGCCACTGTGACCTATGCCAGATGGGTGTGATAGGCTCAATCTACCCCATTGTGATCTATGCCACTCAATGGCTCGTTACCCGAAGGCTTCTCGTGGTTGACAGTTGGGAGAGCAGCAGTATCTTCCATGGGCGGGTCGTCGCAAGGACGATCCATTTTGACGGTTTACGGCCCAAGACTGGTAATCTTCTCCCTCCGGGGCCGGTGGACCATGTATGGACGGTGCTAGACCTTTTGCGTACCATTGATTCAGCGTCATTGGCGATTGTTACTCCCACTATCATGCCATGATTGCCTGGTGTTGGCCAGTATGAAAAATTGCACATATATACACCAGTAAGGCTGTAACTGACCATTATACACTATACACCAGTATAGAAAATTATACACATACTGCAATGATTAGGAACCATGGCCATGAACGGGTCGAGCATCGCAAAGCATGGCTGGTCACTGACCCTGGCCCCAGGCATGAAGACCGTCTCCTGTCGACCCCTGGACGATGCCGAGGAACTACCCATCATTTTTCCAAGGCCCATGGGCATCACGAGAGGGACTTTTACGTGCTGAGCGCTGAGTAGGGTCCCAGTGGTTGTACGAAATGCGGTAGCGAGGCCTAGCGAACTTTTTCCGAGCCGAGGTGAGTTTATAATTTATATCCTTTTGTGTGGTAGCTTGAAGAGTTTCTAGCACATTGTGGATGTGTAGAATGAGCTTACGTCACGTACACTCGCACCAACTAGACATTTATTCATTCTGCACTGAAATGAATGCGGTTGCAGATGACACGTAATAGCAAGTAGCTCCAGAGCACCTTTGCTTCTCGATGTGCTATTCTTCCGCATGATCTTCTTGTTGGTGTTGTTCCCAATATTGCTGCTGCGTTAGTTGTTGTTTGTTGTCGCTGTTGCTTGCGTAGTGGCAGTCACTGTTGTCACTGTTGCTGTTGCTGTTGCTGTTGCTGCTGCTGTCGTTGTCGTTGTCGTTGTCGTTGTCGTTGTCGTTGTCGTTGTCGTTGTCGTTGTCGTTGTCGTTGTCGTTGTCGTTGTCGTTGTCGTTGTCGTTGTCGTTGTCGTTGTCGTTGTCGTTGTCGTTGTCGTTGTCGTTGTCGTTGTCGTTGTCGTTGTCGTTGTCGTTGTCGTTGTCTTGTTGTGGTCGTCGTCGTTGTCGTCGTCGTCGTCGTCGTCGTCGTCGTCGTCGTCGTTGTTGTTGTTGTTGTTGTTGTTGTTGTTTGGTGGTGACTACGGCTATGTGCTACTCACGTTTGTTGACAAAGCTGGGAGGCCGCAACAGTCCAAGCTGCCCTTCGTAAGAGTTCCAAAGGACCTTCACTTTGAGGCAGGGAGCAGGGCCAGGCAGGGCTGCTATGTACAATTGCCATCAATTGCCTGTGTCATGGCCAGGTGTGCGCTGGAGAGCATGAGACGCTTGGTCTGCAGTGCTCGGAGGGCTACTCTAAGCCTTTCAAAGTAGTAGTAGACCACTGCCATGGAAGATTGAAGTAAGTGAAGCTATCCATTCATTTGGTAAACAAGCAAGGGAACTCAACGGTTTTCGGGATGTGCTTGTAGCTCCCATCTGTGATGGCTTATCGCAGCAACTTAGATGTTGGTTCGCTGCAGCGGGCGTTTGGATAGCAGCAAGGACGTGCCACTGTGTCGGTTACGTTTTCTTTGGCACTTCCACGCGGAGAAGTCCGGTGGTGAAAGCAGCATGGCATGTTGGGTAATTGCGTGGGGTGGCGGTGGCATTGGCAGCCATTCTTTAAGATGCTTGTAGATGCTCGGGGTGCACAAGCAATGGATAGCAATGGAACAGACGGAGGTAAACGTGTATCAACGAGAAAACAAGAACGCTCAAGTTTTTGGAAAATTCGAAAAGCTCGCATTGATAGTGGGTTTGCAATTCATCATCTTGTTCATGAACGCGTCCACGCGGTCCACGCATACGTTTTGAATGTTTCTCCGTACACGCATTTCCACATGCGCATGACTTATGTTTGGACGTTGTGTTATCACTCACTTCTGTTGCCCTGGGGAGCCAGCCCTGGGATCAATAATGCTGGGATCGAGTTGGATGCCCGCGAATGGCTGTCGGGCGGTTGGAAGTTGCTTGGCAAACCATGGATGTCAAGCCAGTGCATATTTACCGTTTGTATTGCTGTCATGAGCTCTCTATCTTGGACGGTTTTTCGGAACCTATTACTACCTATTGTGTTAAACTGATGGTGGTTTAGTAGGGACCTCAGTGACCGCGAAGATTGGTACATTCCCCGTCCATCATCTCGGTCGGACTGGGAGCCCCAAGGTGTCTGAAGACGAAGGGAAGATCCAATGCGGAAGCTTGGCATTCGATGACTTCAGCAAGGGCAGGCTGCTTGGAGCCAGGGATAATGATCCCTGGCAAAATGATGAAAAATGGCTGTTGTGTGAATGATTTACCAGGGTTTCTTTTAGGTTGATACAATAAAGTGCCGGAGTGTTTCTATAGGATGCGAACGTCCCACGGTTTGTATTTACAAGCGAGATCGGTTGCATGTTATTGGCATCCAATTCTAGCCTGTGGGTGAAGAATTGTCGTTTCGACGCGGCGACTCCGGTCACCCTGCTCACAAGACATGAATCTATTTATCCTTGAAGTAGGGAAGCAATACATGTGCAATCATGAGCACATACATACATACTCTCACACGTAAATGATTTTAAATGACTATTCTCAAGAGCATTCGACAACAATTGAACAACAATGATCGTTGGTTTACAACAATACTTTGTGCGCTTATGTGAATACACTCTATGGGAAATGCACCTGCGCACGTCGGTACGCCGCAAGCACACCCACCCATCCATTCCCTTGAAAGCATGCACCATACCACACCATGCTGCTGTTACATGCGCAAACTGACACCAATAGAGAGCAAGGTTCCAGCCTCTCCAATCTCATTTGAGTTTTTGAAACTGAATTCTCTTACAGAAAATGCGTGTTGAGTACGGGTTTACAAAAAAGCAAAAAAGCCAATATGGATCAAAACGTAAAACATGACGGCACTCTTCGGCTGAACATAGACCAGCTTTAGGATATTTTAGGGATGATCAGTTTAACCAACCAGGTAGCACCAAATGGGCCAGCAACATGGGAGCTTGCTGGGTTCTGCGGCTCAGAATCTGAGAACTTCGAAGGCGACCCGGCGGTGGGAGACGTCAAGAAGTGCAAGTGCGCCAAAGATTAGCGCGAAGACAAAAGAAGCTGAGTTGGGTGCGGGAGATCGCATGGAAGCTTGTAACCAGGGGAGAGCCAGCTCTGAAGAAACCACCCTTCAACCATACCCAACCAGACACAAGTAAACTTGCAGAACAACAGCAAAACAAGGGGATGAAAACATGCAGAGAGAGAGGCTGGACTCGCCAGTGAAGGTTAGAAATAGAAAGTGGTCAGCCGTGAAGAGAGAACCGTGAAGAGAGAACCGTGAGCCGAAACCCACCTGGGATCTCAGGTCCACTGCCCTGATGAATGCGTCAGGGGATCCCTTTCGAGAGGCGGGGCGTGGGATCGCACAGCTCACCTGGTCCCCTGGATGGTTCTGGATGGGGCTGCAGTTTGCAGTTCGGGGAGGTCATTTCTTGGAAGGCCAGGCGAAGGGTTCAGAAATGTATCTCATGGGTAATGTTGACCCAGGATTAATAAACCCCAGGTTGATTAATAAGGGGTATCCTTTAAAAGCCTTGGTTTTCCATTAAAATGGAAACCCCCCTGGTTAATCAACCAGGGGTTTATTAATCCTGGGTTACCATTACATTGGAATTGGGAAAGTTTTGGTAAATCCTGCTACTTGCTGACCTTTGAATTTGTCCCTGCTACTTGTAAGTGCCAAAGGCCTGCCATTTCATGTGCTAGGACAATTGACAGACCGAACCCGGATGGTACATGGTTATAAGTTGTGAATCCTATTATTACGGCAAGACCCTATGGTTTGCCCGTGACCACAAGACCTGCCCAGAAGTGAGTCTTGTCAACAGTTCAAAACCCTGCGCAGGCCCGTTGTTTTGAAACTCTGAGAATCAAGAAGCCCTAACCCTAAACCCTAAAACCCTAAAACCCTAAACCCTAAAACCCTAAACCCTAAAACCTTAAAACCCTAAACCCTAAAACCTAAACCCTAAAACCCTAAACCCTAAATCACTGCGTATAGCCAGTGTTTCTCACTGATTCTTCGAGCAATGTTCAACACGCACAGACAGCCGTGGTTTGCCCTCCGGGCAAACCACGGGGTCTGCGCGTATTATTAGATAGTATTAGCCTTTTTGATAGCCATTATTCATGGTTGCTACCCTATTTTGTTTGTCAACCCCTAGCCCAAGAAAATCGCTGTCCCCCATGGCCGCTGCTTGATTCCATGCGGCGAGGTGCAGGCTGCTGCTCTCTGTCAGCGCTTGGGTTTGCTGAAACAAACGGTGGGGGCCTCGCAGATGGGTCTCACCAAAGTCCTCCCTCGGAAAAACGGAACATGTCGCGAAATCTCCATGCTGGATTAGCATGAACCATCATGAACCATCATCAACCATCCTCAACTAGGCTGATCTGTTTTTTTTTATACACTTAATTCATAGTCAATTACGGGTTTGCGGTTAGATTGAGCGGCATATACCGTATACCATTCAAACACGGTCATTTATTATTCACCATTGCTCATTGGGCTCAGCTTCAGAGGGGTTTCAACTGCACCATCACCTCATTGAATGATGGTCACTTGTGTAAACTGCACCTGGCCTGTGTGAAAGGTTGGCCACAAAGATGCTGGTGAAGCACCGATCGCTGGGGTGCGTGTAGAAAACTCCAAAGCATCAACAATGCCAGCATTTGTTAGCCATTTTCAACCAAGGTTGGAACATAAGGATGAGGATAGATGTGATATGATGTGACAAATAGCCGACAATCTCAATGATGGTGACTTGGTCATTGGGCGTGCTGCACTACTCCATTTCAGCGAACATCCATGTTTGGCGCACCAGGATGAAGCGATGCAGCCTGCAGTAGTTTCAGATCACCTTTCGATTTTCGGAGGAAATTATGGTGACTACTCTCAGGAATCCCCACTGATCAATACTCATCATTGAAGGAGTTCTGACATCATCTATTCATTTCCTGCGCAAGCATTGCTCCCCGAAGCATAGCCCCCATTGGGAGCTGCAAACGGGTACGCCATGGTACATCGGTGTTTCCCCAGTGGCAGGAGCCTATCCCCTCTAGTGGTAGATACCTTGCGCCTCGGAGATAGCGGGTCCATCCCTCCAACTGCCAAGGTGGACTTTGGGGGCAGCAACCAGGTCATCAACTTCGATCCGGGCCTTCTAGACAAGGCTCAACGGGTACCTTGGACGAAGCAATGAACAGCCAAGGTGCTGATGATGGAGCAGCTGTGCCAGCTGTCCATCGCATGCGTTGGACCGTTGGACAGAGGTCGAGCCTCTACTTGCGAGTTGGTAAGTAGTTGAGGGTACAATTTTGATGATTTCAATGAGTGTCGATTGGGGTCAAGTATGGTCAAGACCTGTCATGAGTCGTACCAGATCATTGGACTCTGTAAGGATGTCGCATGTTTCGGCTCTCTAATTCAGCTGAAGGACCAACTTTCACCATTTTTCACCTTTCACGGGCGATGCAGTTGATACATCGGCCTGAGCCCTCCGGTGCCTAGGTTCTTCACATGGAGACCTATGCCGAGGCAGCGGTACAGGTGGTGACTGGTTGGGTATCTCTAGTGATGGGTGTGCAATTAAGGTTGATTTGGCAATGACGCCACTCCTGTGGTTATGGGAGGGGACTAGCATGCCAGAAGCCAGAAGCCTTCCAGCACGGACAGTTCACCTCAGAGAATAGGACTGGCCAGGATGGTGTAGGAACAGTAGGGACGCTTTACAAAAATGCCTTGCTGGTTGAAGTCTTCAGATGCAAGGATCTAAGTGTAAGCCAACGGTAATAACGGTACCATTGGCACCATCAGACCGCAGTTCGGTCATCAAGAGCTGAAATGGCTACCCCTCCGCCGGCAAACTTACAGCCAGATCCTTCTGGCCATAGGAAGCTGATGCTTGACGGGTATACCGCAGGGATCTTCAGCAATTCCAAAGCCCTCTTCGTGGTTTCACATAGTCTGCTCATTTTCAGCCATACCTGGGTATCATTGCCTAATGCATCGAAACTTTGGGGTTCATGTCTACATATTTTAAGATATGTTATAACCACCAAGCAGCAAAGTGCTATCGTTCAGCATCGTTGGCGCTCAAAAGCCTGGTGTTGAGGTGCGAGACATGGCCCGGGTCCTTTTGCAGAACTTTGAAGCGCTTTGCAAGGCTGGGTGCTCCGGTTGCCTCCGGTCGCTTCCGGTTGCTTCCGGTTGCTGGTGCTGTTTCATGAGCCACCAAGATGTAATCAAGACCAATGGTCAGTGGATACCATTAGCAAGCTCCCAACAGCAATGGTTGGATCCCACCGGCTGGGCTGGCCGTTGCAGTGTCCGGTCGCAGGAATGGAGCTGTAATGATGGTCATCATCATCATCATCATCATCATCATCATCATCATCATCATCATCATCATCATCATCATCATCATCAAATTCGCTTTGGTGCATGTATTGAAAACCTTTTTCTTGCAGTTGTATAAATCATTCATTGTACTAACAATGGGCAGGTGGCATAGTTGCGGCCACAGCGCGCCTGAGGTGCTGCTGCGTTTGAACGATGACCAGGTCAAGTTGGAGCTGAAGGAAAACGAGCCCGGCTCAGCCTGCAGCAAGCTACGGGGGATGCTGGAACCTGGCTGCTGGAAAAACATGGGACCCCCGAGCTCACCAGTGGAACTAGCGCGGTAGAGATAACTAGTTCGTTAAATGACCTTTATAAACCAAGTTTATCCAAGTTTTAACTAGGGGGCCCACATTGTTCGGATGGATCATCTAAGAATTGTGTTTTTTCATGTTCTTTTCCCTCCAGCAGGTTGAATCACGGTGTTGCACATGGTTGCGTTGCTGTTTCAATTGCATCCCAGCCATACGCCGAGACAGAGTTGACCGCTGCCATCTTGAGATTGGAGCAGGCAAGGCCAGGGACGCTCAGGGCCAAGGCATGCCAAGGCTGTCCAGGAGACAACACCACCAGGTGTGCTTGATCCATTGCGTCTTGTCAGCTTATACAGATACATCTATTTGAGTTTAGATGTATCATGATGTATCCCTCCATCCCATTCGACACTCCATCCTTGGCCGCTTCATGCTGAGCATCCAAGTAGCCAGGTATGGGCTGACTGCCAGTTCATCTTGCACCAGGCCTGCAGACTCCCTGTAGGTCCCAGCTGGGTATGTCAGGCCAAACCCTCGGTGGATCCACCAATGACTTGGCCATTCGTTGACTCCGAAAAAGGCACGCAGAAAAAGAACCCCAAGCACCTGGTCATGCCAATGTAAGTTGGTAGGTTGGCCTTGCGCTGAACGATCCTTGCGATGGGAGCAACGTGGCTCAAGAACCGTGCCCTGCGAAACAGTTTCGATCCATGGGCTTCGTGTGGCCCTGGCTGGGCATCGTGCTCTGGCCAGTTCTGGGGCATGACCAGGTGCTGTGGATGCGGATGTGGTTCAATGATCTTGTTGGTGGTGTTGGTTTATGATGTTGGATGTCGAAAATCAGGATGATGTCGATTGAATGTTGAAACTTATTGTGCGATTTGTATGAGAGAAGGTCGCCCTTCACTTCTGCAAAGCATACATGCAAAGGAGTTCAGGTGGATTCAGGTGCAAGTTTTGGCCGGTGATCATGGTGCAGGTGCATCTGTCGGTCGATCCCCGAGGGAGTCTCGGCGCTGCGAAGAAACTGATGCGAACAGAGGATGACGCGACCCTGGAGCTGTGCAGCGGAGCGCAGATTTGTAACGGAGCCTCGGGTTGCAAAGCGGATTCCCCAGAGACTGCTGCACACCTCGTCCTTGGTGGGGAGCGGGGGCCTGGTTGCTTGGGTTGGGATGGGGTGGTTGGTTGGTCGGTTGGTAGGTGGTATCCTCGAACCCTTCCACCAACAACCAGTGAACTTGTGGAGTTGTGACTGCAGAGGCTGAAGTATCACACCAGGTTACCACGATGAATCACCGTGGATGCTTCCAACTTTTTCTTCGAATCGACTGGTCTATTAGTCTAGTTCCTTGGGGCTACTAATCCGTTGGTTATTAGATTTCCTGGGCGTTTCCGAATCAGACCGACCGGGACCAATGTTGGGGGTACTGCTCAAAGCGGGAATCTACCAATCTCGGCTAGTCATTCCCGACATGCAACAATGTGACAGGGATCTTTGTAGATGTGTGCCACCTTACGCAGGAAAAAGAAACTTCTGGGACCCCCACAGCCGGGTTTTGCGTTCACTGGTCTATTGAACGTCAAAAGACGCAAAGGCAAGCAGATATCGATAATCGCTCGGGCTGCAACAACCAATGAGATCTGTAAGATCCCTGCAGCTCGAAGATGCTGTTGCAGATGTCAACCTTCACATCGTCCTTCACCAACATGTCCAGTTCAGATCAGACTCAGACAATATATATATATATATATATATATTCATACACACACATATATAAATATAAATAAATATATATATATATATATATTTTTTATATCTACATATAAATATATAATTATATATATATATTATATTTTTTTTAAATGTATATATATATATGTATATTATATCTTTTATTTTTATATATATAAATATATTATATATATAATTATAGTTAAATCACTATTTAAAAAACATTTTTACATATATATATATGTATATTTTGTTTTTTTATTTATTTATTAATTTATATATATATATATATTTATTTTATAATTACCTAGAGAGCCAAGAACCTACAAATTTGTCGGTTCTGAATCAAGAACCCGGCTTTTCAGACTCTCCCATCCAAGAACCTGGTTCTTCTCGGAAAAACCTGGTTTTTTCCAAGAACCCATGTTTTTGACTATATAAGTACGAATTCTTGGAGAAAGATCAACACAAGAGGCTGCAGTGGCTCAAAGAGCCAGGGCTAATGGCTCGATCAGAACCGTTTAGCTTGTTTCAGACTTATCATTCAATCACGTTTTCATATCATTGATCAATTCAGCAGTCTTCAACCATCTTCACTCATCTTCAAAGATGGCCTGGGTTGCACCATCTATGCTTTTTAAATTCTATCCACCTATATGGTCTATACCCCAATCAAGACTAACTCCTTAAAATGGTTTCCAAAGCACCATCACCTGCAGCATCCGCAAGAGTTTGCGGCGACCCCTGCTTTTCTTCATGGGTGCCGTGGCGATCACTCACACGCAGGCGCGGCTAGCCGACTGTCCTGCGATCGAAGTTGGCTGCCATGGGGACCATTAATCTGAGACTGTGGACACATGGGGACACACAAGATCATAAGTAAAGGTATTTTACATGCCTCCGAAATATATATGGTATCTTCCATCCTTGGATCATGCAAACTTTGGTGCGGTATATAGAGCCTTTGGCTCAAACCCTTGTATGTTGGCTAGATTGGTGGCTTGCAGTGTTTGGTAGCCTACCGGCGCTTGACAAGCATCATGGGTTCCATTGATGCAGCCGAGAAAGGGCTGCCCATTGGCGGCATCAGTGCTGAGTGGGAGAAATTCAAGGAGATCCGTGATCATCTACGTCGTGATGGCACTGTGCTATTCCCACAGGATGTTTCCGAGTGCGTCAAATCGGCATGTGTGCCATACATCCACGCTTACCTGCGCCCACTATTGGTTCGCATGGCGGAGACAGATGGAAGGCCACAACCGCTAGTTGATCCGCTGCGGCAGGAGATAGCCTCCCTCTACAGAACATGTAGCAAATCTGTCGATGATGACCAGGTGATCCATGATAGTTGGTTGACCAGGAAATTCGTTGGCCTGGTGAAGATGAAAGCCAGAAAGAAGAAACCGAGCACTGACCCCGACTATAATTTATGTGTTTTTTGTCTCCATCACTGTCATTGATTTTGTTTTTGTTGGCCAACACATTTCTAGGTGGCTTGGGTGTATAGAGGTCGCTGTGGTTCGTCACTAATTTTTGTGAAATCAATCAAGTGCATGGTTGTTCTTATATAGCGCATTTGTTTTGATAGCTTTCTGAAAGTTGTGACCGCTGCTGTTGTGGTTGTCATGGCGGTCGTGGTTGCTATGGTGGTTGTTTGGGTTCTTACAAATGATGCTGCTATATACTGGTGATTGTTGGCTTGTGGGGCTTGAAATTGGTCATGGAAACATAGCCCACCCATATATGGTTGATCACTGTTTGTTAAGGATGGACTGATCTGAGGGGTGTTCATGTGTTCTATATTTGGCTACCCGGCGCGCTCCCTTGTCACCTGGCAGCTTAAGGACAAAAGATTTCAACAGCTGGTCTTGATCTTGGACCCCATGTTGGAGGAGACACTGTGGAATGGGGTGCTGGCGGGTAATATTTTTTTTTGCAATGCATGAAGCTATATAAAAAGATGGGCTTGGGGTAGAAGGGGTTGGTCCATAACATCTCAGCATCGAGCAGCTCAACCCTTTGTGATCCTTTGGGTTTGTAAGCACTGTGCCCTTCCTCAACATCATAGATGCTCCTGCAATTTCTATACTTGGAAAAATTAACGATCAGGTTATAAGATTATAGCAAATGAGATTAATTTGGATCTGTGAATTACCCGGCTCCCAGTCCCCCTCATCTCGATCCTTCTTCGCCCAGGACCTTTGCGAGGAGATCAACAAAAAGCAGGAAGAGAAGTTGGCAGCGCGCACAGGTTCCTACGGCAGCAAGGCGTGCAGCTGATTGAAATCTCCTCCCCTATCATGCAGGCCTCACTGCAATTTTTTTTACCATGGTTGTCCTGCTTCGGAAACGTAACGTTCTGAACAAGCTGCTTCATAACTCGCGACATTAATAGGATCCCAGACCACACTCAATGATGTCAGCCCGCAAAAAAGGGATCGTTTCAGCACGGGCTTTCCCTCAGGACTTTCCAGATGATGATGAGTATGATGATGACGGTGAATTGGAAGGCCCTGAAGCAGAAGAAGCTGCTACGGTAGAGACGGCCAGTGAGCCAGCGCCAGCTGGCACTCCTGCCTCTGCTGCTTCAGCTGCTGCGCCAACCGCAAAGCCTGCTCCCACCGGCAACCCACCAAATGGATCCACCGGTACTTCAGGATGGAGGGTTGTGTGGCATTCACGCTATCTTTCAGCAATGTTGTTCATGACAGTATATAAGAGTTTATATATAAAGATTTCTCTTTATAGGCCCAATTCATGCATGTTGTTATGAGATTTTCTTTTTCCCCAGGAGCAGATCTTGCCAAGCTGGAAGCTGCAAAGAAGCGATTGGAGGAGTACAGGGCTTAGTGACACGCAGTCTCAATCCCACTGGCTCATGAATAATGATCATGAACAATTCCTCCAGTCTGGATCGATCTCTACAAATCCTCTTCCGTGTACTTTCATGTTATATATATAGGACATGTCTTCTAGGCGAGCATGGCATAATCACAGGTCCAACATCGGACAGAACTTCCCGCTCTAAGGATTCGTCGCCGTAAGGCTGAGATTGCCGTGTCCAAACCCAGCGCTGTGCCTGAAGCATCAAGTGAAGCTCCTGCAGGCTGTGGCTGCACACGCACGCCAAATACACATACAATACATATTTCAAACGGTGATGAAGATCAATGGGCGTCAAGATTATGGATTACCGGATGATCCAATCTATGTTTTGTCCACTTAATATTTATCTGGTGAAATTGGCAAAACTGAGTTCAATGTCCAAATTCACCTCGTGCCGTCAGGTGGGTTGGCTACGGACATGACTGAGACCTTGCCCATGACCACGCAGCAGTTTGACGAGGCCGTTGAAGGAGCAGCCCCTTCCCCAAAGGCATCTTCATCTGTTGATCTCACTTCAGAGGATCGACGTGCCCAATATCAGCACCAAACATTGCCCAAAGAATCCCCTACTACCAGTCCTCCTGCAGATGTGCTTTCCGCTCCTGCGCCTTCCGCTCCTGCACAGGAGCTGAAGGCTTCAAGATGGGTTTTAACAAGTTGGGGGCATAACTGAAAACTTCAAACATCTCCAGGCCTCTCTATATAGCGATCTAAGGTTTAAAAATGTGAAGTCTATATATACAACAGGTTCATTAAGTATATATAATCAAATGTGTGGAATTGTATACGCGTGTGTCTTTGTGAATTCTATCCCTGACCAGGATGATGATGAGGATGGTTTCGTCTCAAGGGATGACCAATTGAGAATCAAGCAGAGCAAGAAAGGGAAAGGCAAGAACGGAGGCAAGAAAGGAGGTAAAAGAAAGAGTAAGGGAAAGAAGGGAAAGAAACCCAAGAGCAAGCAACATGCGCCCGCCAAGAAATCCAAGAAGAGACAGATTTTGACCAAGGCAAATTCCAGTTCACCTAAGAAGCCAGGAGCAACGAAGGATAAGGAGGATGTTGAGGCCGATGTTCCAACCACAGCCAAGCCCCCCCAAAAAAGAAGGCGAGGAAAGCAGCCTGATTCCGACCCCAAGCCCGCGCCAAAAGCCAAAAGCAAGGCCAAGGCCAAAGCAAAGGCTTCCCCAAAGGCTTCCCCCGAAGCAAAAAGCAAAGCGCCAAAGACAGCAGCAAAGCCAGCCAAGAGAGGCAGAAAAACCCGAATTCCAGGTTCCAATTTGCCTTTGGACCCCTTGAGAAGCAACACTTTGGTCACTAGCCTCATGGACTTCGCGAAGCAATTCCCAGAAGAACTTGAGCGTGACGAAAAGAAACTGAGGAGCGCAATTTGGGATGCCTTGTCAGAATTGGAATACACAAAGCTCATGCCTTACTGGACCAGGAACGGTTGTGGTGTGAAGGTTTGGGACCATGAAGAGGATGGGTGGAAAGACATCCACACGTTTACCTTCAATGCATCGAGTGCCCCTAGACGATTCAAGCTCGCAATCGCTCTTCGCTGCGCGAATCTTGCGGTTACTTGTTGAAACAAAAGTATCATATTGTTAATGTCCATGTTTGGGAAATTACGCGCTGATCTCTGCTTCCTCTATTTTACTGATGATTCTATCTTGCCATGTGTGGCCTTTCCTTCAGCCCTTATCATATATCCTGTAACCCTCTAAATAAATACCCATGGGTTTGCATCCAAGGCTTTGGGAATTGACGCCGAGAAGGATGGCTACGAGAAGAATGGCGAGGAAGTTCAGCGCCTGAAGACCAATGGCGCCCTTTCTCTCTTTTTCTTTGCAAACGCTGAGCTGAACGATTTGCCTTGAAGTCACTAACGATATAGCTGACAAGGCGTAGCATAGGCCTCCAATGCTACACAGTCCAAAGGGCTGATTTTGATTGTCGAAGGTTGACATATCTTCTTCAACTTTCATGGCGAATCAGATTTGAAGATTACAGTCGTTCCACCCTGCGTACCTTGAGGACACCAAGGGGAATACAGAGAACCCGCTCTATATAGAACCCAAGAAATGGTTTCAGAACCATCACAGTTTTGACTATCTCAGCTTAAACCTCAACAAATGAAAACGGCAAACCATATCGAAATTGCTTTTAGATGGGTTCCTGTATGCTGCATGGGGAGGTGTAGAAAGCTTGCAGCGTCGACGACTGATCAATCCGCATACGTTTCAAAATTAGTTGGGAGCGTGTTCTGATCAGGTGGCATTGGCTTATCATCTGAACGATTGAGGTTGTAAAGTTCCACCACTTGAAATGATTTTATATGTGAAACTGTTTACCATCGAGCCCCCATATCTATACAGGTCTCCCATCATCCTCCAGCATGTCCCTTGCCAAACATCAGCGCTCCTGGCAGGCATCCTTTGGACCAAGATGCCTGCTTGGCGCGGGAGCCGGAGCCGGGGCTTGTTCAAAGTCAGAAGCAAGTTCAACAAGAAAGCCCGAACTGCCGGCTTGATTACCAGTCTTCTCTGGCTTGCAATTCTGCGTTCGCTCTGTGATGCCATCTTGAATCATGTTTGTGAAGATAAGGGTTTGGGCAATTCCAAAATGCCACACGCATTCAGAAGGCAAGAGCTGGACAATCATCCACGAATAATTGATTATGCTCCGCAGCTGTTTTGGGTATTTGCTTAGATCCCAGTGTAAACCCTATACTTTGGAGATGCCTGGAACCGACCGAGTCGACCTAGATGCGTTCATGTACCGCCTGATGCTACTGAGAGCCCCCAAGGTACGAAACTAAGTCTATATATCCTTCATTGAATGGGTCAATTTTGCATATGTTCATGTTGTGGTGGAACACTTTGTATCAGCCTGAACTTTTCCAGCTTGAATCGACCCCGCTGACCTCCAAGGTGCTTGCGTCATGCATCCTTTGCGTTCTTTGGACTTCAAGCCTCGACTTTGGCGAGGCTATGCAACCGGGCTGGCCAAAACGTGGTAGCTGGCTGGTTTAATATAAAGTATAGCATCTTTAAGATCTCAAACATTAATAATTTAGTGCTTGCATAAACACCAGTGTGAAATGTAGCTTGCCCTCCACTATACATGGTGATGCGTCTGGCCCCGGTGCCAGACCTTTGACGCCCTGGAGTTCTACGCCGGGAAGGCCAATTTATCCCGAGTGTTGAAGCTCTCTGGAATGAGGGTTGGGAGCTTGGACATGAAGTACGAAATTCCCACAGACCGAGATCCTAACAAAGTTTCCAGCGATCCCATGGATATCTTGAGCACGTCGGGATTTGCGACCCTTGTCCAGGAATGGTACAATTATAAAGTACACTGGTACCCATGCGAAAACATTTGACTTCATGTTATGGTTTTGGAAACTCACGGATGGAAAGTCATCATATATGGAAACACATTTTCAAAGGAAAGGAATGTTTTGATTACATCATTCATCATTGATTTCAACTCCATCTCTCATCTAAGGGTGGCCTTGGCTTGCCTATTGCGCTGCCGATTTGGTCGCTTTCTGGCATTCTTTGCCATCAAGTGTGCATCATGGACGACAATCAATGCAGGGACTTCCAAAAGATGCCCATGCGCAAGCGTAGGCCATGATAGCTACAAATCTGTGTTCGAAAGCAACTGCATGTTGGAGAGGACCGTGGCTAGACAACTGTTGCTTGCCATGGTTCCAGCATGGTTTCCAAGTCTATAACAGGGACCACTGTGTTCAACAAACAAATGGTTTATGGTCGTCATTTGTCAGGGACACAGCCATCATCATATATAATTGTTTGGTTTGACCTATGGACTTTACTTTTCATGGCGCCCTTTTCCACCCGTATATGGATCGTTCTGTGATTGTAAAACATTGTGTGACTACAATAGGATAGGCGTGATTTGATGATATAGCGCCCTCCCTGCAAAGCCGGTGTGCCAATCTACATAGGACCATCTACCTGATGATGTTGGCCGTTGCCCTTGGCGGCTGCTTCGCTCTGGAACAGCCAGGGAATTCGAATCTGGAGTTTTACCCGATGTTCTTGGAATTTCTGCGTCTTCTTTACCAGAACCGCGGTGCAACTGCCGTGCTTCACCTCAATTGGTTTATATGAAAACTGTCAATATCATGTGTCAGTATCATGATCTTAATTCAGACATGTTGTTCCTGATGTATGTTAGCCGTGCTCCCATCACAACTCAGGTTCACCGCGTATCGTGGTGGATGGCGCACTACTGCAGCCAGACGCCCAAAAGACATTTTGGGTATTGCAACTCCCCATATATCAGGTTCTTGGACAAGGGGACCCTCCAGTGGAAACACCGTGGGGACACTGACAAGACCCATGTCAAGACGGCAGTGCAATACAAGTCCAAGACGACAGGTAAGGTTTGCTACAAAGGAACAGCAGCTCTCAAAAAGACAGAGATCCTGGGAGCTAATTAAGATCATAAGTTGTATGGTGTTTTGGTTGAAACTTTTTGGGCCCCCCTGGAAACCAGTTTTGTAGCCATACAAGCCAAGCACGTGGCTTTCCATTATTCCTTTGGTGATCGAACCTGTTTACCTGACGGTTATAATAGGCAACCCTTTGCATAAAGGGTTGCACGGTAATCTCGATCAATTGTGTTCTGTTTAATTTTGCGCACTTAGCAAGACCCCAAAGATATGGAGCCATGCACCATTTATCGTATTTAACGGGGGAACCTGAAATAACATAATTTTACTTTGCCGGGAGACCATTGGCACGAAACAAAGATTCAAACCAAACCCAAAACTTCACATGAATCTTCTTAATCTTGACCAGTGTGTTGACCTTTACAGCTTTTGTTGGCAATCGAGCTAAGGGAATACACCGTGCAATTTGGACGAGCCATTGCCGACCTATATGATGATCTGGTTGCAACTCCGGAAGGAATGCCACAGCTCCCATCCAGCTGCCCGCTTCCACCTGCTCAGCTTTGCTATCAGGCGCTCCACGACCGTGGAATCGACCTCGGCTACGCAGATTTGCAGAAAGTGTTCCAGTACCTCCGTCGGGGTAAGGGTTTGAAGATTCCAGCTGATTGGGTCGAGGTTCTGGAAAAGCCCTAAATTGCCTTCCAATCAGAAACCCTTCTTCATGTTCGAAACAAAGGTCATTGCGTGGAGCTTTCACGTCACCATATGGGGTACCCAATTACCAAAAGCAGAAACAATTTCCACGCAATGACCTTTGTCATCCTTTTTGGAACCCAATAATTCTGATGATACGGCCTTGTGTTGGATCATTTGAAACATTTTAAACGCATTTTGGTGATTTTTGGTGCACTTTACCCCAAAAAGTTAGGTTCTGATCCAGAACCCGTAGAATACCCGTAGCAACCCGTAGAAAACCCGTGGATACCCGTAGTCGCTCTGATTTTCGGAAAAACCCGGTTTTTCTAACCCGTAGAAAACCCGTAGAAAACCCGTAGCAACCCGTAGTAAACCGTAGAAATTCTATGGGTTCTAAGGTGTTCCACGGAAGGGTGTGGAAGGCAAAAAAAACGGGCCTTTTTCAAATTCGATTATCGGAAATGTGCTTTGACAGCGCTCTTGCAGACAGAAAATGATGAGCTTGAGTTCAGTTCAACAATTGATAGCTTTCAGAATTGCCATGCATATTTGCATTGAAACCACGACGCCACCACTTGAGATGTTTGTACGATGACATTTGGCTATATAGGAGGGTAGCGTAGGACAACCCATACAAATTCTATAGCTGGGGGGCTACCGGCATGTCCGCCACTTCCCTGCACACTACATCACGGGTGTGGAGTTGCGCCACGTTGGAAGAGGGCGCCAAACATGTTTCCGCTGAAGCGGCTGTGCTTGAACAAGAAGAAGAAGAATTGCAACGTCAAATCCAGGCTGGGAAAGCCGGATGTCCACTTATATATATATAGCAGCAACCTTTTGTAACTTGTTGCCAGGGAAATTACTAGCTGGGTGATGTAGGGCAACCAAGCTAAGTTGCGTGGATCATAACATTTGTATATTGAACTTATTTAAAAATCACTTGTGATTCCACCGCTCTGCGCAGGAGATGGAGGAACAGGCACGCCGTATAACTCATGGTGATGATGGCCATGCGCCTGAAGTGCTTTGTCACCGTTATATTTGTTGAACAATGTGCCTTTCCAACAGTGTTTGGATTATTTCATTCCCAATCCCACACCCAGGCTGTCGATCTCGAAGCGGTCCCAACTCCCAGTCAAGTGGCTGAAGCTGAGACCCAGGAGGCAAAGTCCTGGGAAAGAGACGTGAAATGGACCGTGTAAAACCTTACGTGTTTTTCAATCAGAGTACGGAAATCTTACTTGAACTGATAGGCCAGGATAACAACCAGGATAACAACAAACTCATTAAGTCAGTCCGTACAATAATTCAATATGATTATATATATGTCAAGACTGCGTTGCAGGCGACCTTCGACCAATTGGTTGGTATCAGCAACCAGCCGGCTCCTGCTTCAGTTGAAGCTGCAGATGCGCCCAAGGCCTGGGTTCAGGGCAGAGCTTCAAACTCTTCATTTGCTTCGGTCTTCCGAAAATACCCCCACAAGTCCGGCAGATTTTGTTTACCACAATTGGTTTTGGCTCAAAAGCAACCGGGGGGGGGTTAACTGGGGGGGGACCAACCAGCAAGAAAAGTCACAACTTACGTATGCATGTCCGATTCTGGCAGGAGGATGGTGGTGTTGATGCTCGACCTGTTGCTACTCCAGCCCGTGCTGACAATGATGGAGTTGGAACCTAAGATATTTTTCCAAGTCCAATCATGGCAGATCAAACGTGAACATGTTCTTATTTGGATCTCGATGGTATTATGTACTCATTCTGAATGATACCCGATATAGATCTTTAATCCATCTCAGCGTATATGAACAACAATGTTCCGTTCAGATTCTCACTACATATCCCAGCTTGGATTCCTCATTTCTCTTTTTCAGGAGTCGGATGCTGCTACTGCTGCTCCATCACAGAGCGGCGCCCCTCGTCCATCAGCCCCGGCTCGAGTTCGAACACGCAAGGAGCGCTATGTATCATAATCGCTCATTGTGTTTGCGTGACATGTTTACAGATCTGTGCAACTTGGCAGGAGAAGTTGCGAGAAGCAGCCAAGGCACGGTTGCGTCGGATGATGGCAAATCACGGCACCAAGAGGACTTTGAATGTTCCTGCATGGGTCCAAGAACAATGGAAGAGCCATGACCAAAACTACATGGCCCAGCTTCTCATGGACGCAAACTGGGACAAGGACTGCATGGTATATAGCAAATCTATATATTTCATTTCACAAGTTCGAACCCATCAATGTATATATTTTGATCGAGCTACCAAAGCCTGCATCGTTTTCAATTAACATATCGGATCCAGGAAGCCTTCATCAACATGTTGGAGGTGGTGATTAAGAAGAAGAACAAGAAGAAGATTTGGGTGGATGAGCAGTGGCTGACAGAAAAGGAGTTGAAAGACGATTTTAAATGGACCCCGAACCTTGGATAAATTTTTTGATCATATATATCCTCCAGTCTTGGTGTGTTAGATCAGCTAAGAACAGCCAACGCACAAACTGAGAGCCTGTCATGTACGGAGCTTCTGAACTTCACTTCATTTTCCAAAGTGTTCTCCTTCAGCAGCGACAACCGCCTAAGGGCCAAAATTCAGGGAGTGAAGCGAGCATGCGAGGCAAAGAAGGAGACGCATGTGAGGAGACCGCGGGCAATCCATTGCAGCTCAACCATGCTATATATTGATGAGGATGGCGATATCACAAAACTGGTTGCTTAAATCCATGTGTATTTATGTGTGTGTCGGGATCGAGTGCTACATAAAGGTGTTATACATAAAACATGTTTACCCTATATGCATGGCATGGGCTGTTGGATTATCTTTGGTTAATCTTGGCGCTTCCTAATCTGCATTTGGAGGAAGAACCAGTACGACGGCGCTGACGAATACCTTGTGGTGCTTTCTGAAAAAGGTCAACGGGAGGAAGCACGGGAGCAAGAAGAGATACAGCGCAAGATTGGCAAGGCGCAATTGCTTTCTGTATATACCTTTTCATCTCGACCTCGATACGCATATGTTTTTTCACTTGAGTGGACGCTTTCTTTATATAGTCAAAAAGTTTTATAGTATTATAATGTTCCGTTTGCCATTGCAGGCGGACAAGGCGCCTGAATTGGATGATGATGCCTTTGCTGGTTTGGATCGCATGGATGCTAGGTTGGACGCTGACAAGGCGGCTGCTGCTAATGGTTCTGCTGGTGGATGCCCCCAGAACAGCGGCCAGGAACAAGAGGCCGGGAATAGCGTTTCAATATATATGCGTCAGTTGCTATTATTTATCAATTGTATATAACTGTACATGTGATGTGGAATCCAACTTATTCCCCTGGCCAGACTTCCAAGAAGCTGAAACGTTTCCTTGACTCCTTGCTCCAGAAGAGCGGCAAGCTTCGAAGCTTAGCCCGGGATTTGAAAGAGCACTATTCTGGAGTCGATTCCAGCCAGGAGTCCCTTAGTGCATTTTATTTAGAACACATCTTGTGCGCGCAGGGCAGTGTGGTTGGCGTGTAGTTGGTCAGCCTTGTCTCTTTGTCCATGAGTCTTTCGCATTCCTGACCTTAGGTACCTCAGGGCTTTGCAAACGAGCTTGACCAACTTGGATGGAGAGTACGACAAGTGTCACGCTGTCTATAGCAGTGGTGAATCCACCTCGTGGGTGCATCCGTTGCTCGTTGATTTGTTTTGTGTTTTCATGCCGTATGCCTCTTCATCTCTTGACCAGTGTGCGCAATCTATCTCAGCTACAAGTTCTGCAACCTTCAGCTTATTACGCCATTCCGATTCGATCCCCAAAGGTTTGTGAACAAAGCCACGGACTGCATGAAAGCAGCTACTCTTGTGTTCGCTCCTTAATTGGCTACCTTGGATTCATTCACTGATGTCATTCGCGTGTCTTTTTGTTGATATAAAGGCTTGCTGTTATTTACTGTATACTTGCTTTCAGCCTTTGTTGCCCAGCCATGAAATTTTCAGGGCTGGGAAAGCTTGCGCAGTGGAGACGAAGATCAAGCCTGCAACTCAGCGGGGCCCCGTGTTATCTACAATTGGAGATTGGAAACTCATTGCCTTGCAGGAGTGCACTGCGCTATGAGAAAAAGGATGGCGAGAGTGAAGGACAGCCTGCTCCCGAGAAAGCCAAGACCAGCAGGAAGAGACGTGCTGGCAAGACTGAAGAATCGGAGCCAGCCGCCAAGCCCAAAGGGGCCAAGAGTAGAAAGGGCGGAAATCAATAGATATCAGCTATCCTGTGAAACCTCAAGGGCGTTTAGGAACTTTTGTGGGGATGTTGCGGGGTCTTGTAAAAAACACAAGGCAGAACCTGCAACTTGGTTCCTCGTCCAACTTTCTGAAAGCAGCGTTGCCTGCACCCTTTTGGAAACAAATCGTATGTCTCAACACTGATCCTCAGTGTTTGTATGATGCAGTGTTCAAGTTGGGGTATGGAAAAGGAGCGCAGTATAGAAGTTTGAATTTTTTCCCTCAGCATCACTTGGATCACTCTTTCGCATTCCTCTTTACACCGCCCACCAACCCTTGGCCCACCCGGGCCCCGCATTCCGATTTGAATTGCCACGCCATGCCAGGTGCTGGCAAGGCATTGCAAACCATCTCCAAAGACATTGGGGAAGGTGTGCGGAACCCAAGCATCAAACAAATTGCCATTTAAAACAGCTTGGGTAAAACTGTGCAGCTCAGCAGGCATACGGCCATTTGCGCGCGCGTGACCCATAGTATACTGGCCCAAACCAACGTGCACAAGCTGCGCCACGCAAGTAGGAACATTGATTACATGATATCCAGTACGTACCAACACATATGCTTGCGCAACCTTTTCACGGTAAAAGAAATCTCAATCATGATGTTTATATTTGAAATCGAATTATAAATTGTAAAGAAAGCTGTGGAATACCAGGTCCAAGCACCAAAGCACACGATCGCCCCTGCTGATTGCCATGCATGGGGTACCCACTTGACGAGACTCCTGAAGAGGAACTGCTGGATTTATTGACTTGCCATCGCTCAGACTCTTGACTTATACATTGCTGATGTGCACTCGACACATTCTTGGCTTATCCTATACATAGCATATATAAAGCACAGTTTTAAACGAAGTGACATTCTTGACTTATGTGCAACCCTTGGATTTCCAGTACCCTAGTCAGCGCCCTGCCCATGCTCAGGATGCTGAGGGACCGTACGCTTGGGAGAGCGAAACCTGCAAGGTTTCCAAACGTCACAAAAAAGATGATGTAAAGCCTGCACATGAAACAGTCCTTCCTAGCCTCCAACCACCACGGGTTCCATTAGACAAGTGGTTGGCTTCAATTCCTCCAACCCTGCTTTCAATGCCAGGCCTGATGGATATGCTTCAGGAAGCGCATTCCATGGGCTGCATTGATTTTAAGTTGCCCCGTCCAAATTCCACTTCAGGGACTGCTCTTCGAAGTGCAATTCGAGTTGTGGAAGGCTTGTTGGAAAAGCATTGGCCCATGATTTTCAAGATCGGGTACACACACAACTGCGTGTTTCGTTGGTCCAACCGTTTGTATGGCTATGGTACTTCAAAGGATGGCTGGAATAGGATGTGCATTGTGTACATGACTACGGAGCCATATAGCGCATCGATGCTAGAGGCAGCTTTGATAGAGAAATACCAGAGTACCTTGGTTTTTCCTTATATGCTTGAAGTTTTGGGCAAAAATTGTGTACTTTCTCACTGATCATGCCAAACAATGTGGTCATCCTTTATGGTGGTTCTGCTCTTGCTGAGGTAAGCCAGGATGTCGCAACGTAAAGTCCGGCGGGGACAATGTTGACCTCATCGACTCACCTTGGAGTTGCTTCATGTGCTATATAGTGTACAGGTCTTTCAAAGAAAAACCAAAGTAGGCCAACTCTTTGACTAGAGCAACTTTCAAAAGTTGCAGCCCGCAACCAATGACATATCACCAAAACACATCCAAACACAAAAGAGTCCACAACCCTCGTAACCTTTCCAATGTATATTTCCCTCCACTTATTTAATTCAGCTATGCAGTCAGACTGCAACACTTGTAAACTTCAGTGCGGGTATGCAAACTTTTGTGAAATCAATCGCTCTTTTGACAATTATACTGTACAGTCAGCCGGGGTATCTTGGGGAAAAAAATGCCCTTGTGCGTGCACTGTCAACTGCCAACAAAGCTTTTAGGAAATGGCAGCCCACACGTTTGCGCATTGTGAGTTTGAAAGTACTGTGTGCATGATGTGCGCAATTGTATATTGTCAAAATTTTCTTGTTGCGATCCTGAGGCGACCTCGTGCCGTGCTGCGATCAGAACTGCCAGAGGTGTTGTAGCTGACATCGGTGCGAGCAGTGCTCGGGAGTCACCAGGACTTTCAGAGTTGGCTAGAGCCAGGGAAGATCATTCTGAGCGAGATGTGCATAGAATTATTTCCAAAAAGTATGAACTGGCTATCCCCATCGACATCGGTGCGAGCAGTGCTCGGGAGTCACCAGGACTTTCAGAGTTGGCTAGAGCCAGGGAAGATCATTCTGAGCGAGATGTTTATTTCCAAAAAGTATGAACTGGCTATCCCCATCGAGATGACTACCGTGCCTAAAGGACCTGGAGTGATGTACAGTGGTGACATCAAAGTACTTAGCCTTCGAAACTGGATTCAGTACATGGTTGACATGAATGTGTGGCATATGTTATGTGGGCTATGGCGAGAAAACGAAGTTCGCGAAAGAAAAATCCTTTTGGAATTTTGGAGAAGGTTTCAATTGCTGAGGCCAAGCCATCCAATTTTTCAGAAGCAAGTGGATCTTAGCCGGTGTGTGCCCTTAATGCTGCATGGAGATGAGGGCAGAGGGAAGAAGAAAAGTGGATTCCTTTGCGTCAGTTTTTATTCGTACATTGGCTTTGGCACGGAGCAGGCCAACCGATGTCGAAAAACACGTTCTTTCCTTGACATGAAACTGAACTATGGTGGAAACACATTCCTGCATCGCATCTTAACGAGTGTTTGTCCCAAAATGATGAAGGATGAAGTGGCACTTAGATCAATCCTGGAATTCATTGCGCAAGATGCCAACAGTATGTTGTTGGAAGGTGTGCGCAATTCGAAAGGCTTTGTTTTCACAGCCTGCTGCTTACAGGTAGTGGGGGACTGGCAGTGGCTGGTTAAGGCTGGTCAATTGACCAGGTCATATGCCAATGTCCCAAAACGCCCGTTGACAGCTACTTCTCAGCAAAAGGGAATTTGTCATCTTTGTCAAGCTGGACAGAAAAATGTTCCTTGGGAAAACTACAGGTCTGACAGGTTCCCAATCATGGATCTAAAATGCCTAAATAAAATGGGGGGGGTTGACGTTCCCTATGAAGCGTTTTAATGACCTACCTTGTGACCGTCAGGGTGACTGATTTTATAGCGCGCTAATTTTATAGAGGATATGTTGCCTGGAAACTGGGGTAGGGGGGTGTGATTTTATAGCGAATTTGGGGTTTGGGTATGTTCGGGCCCGATCGTCACAGCTCGTGTTTTTATAGAGGCGCGTGTGGCTTAAGGAAGTGAACCCATGAAACAACAGTAATAGTAGTGACAATATGTGACAACAGTAGAAGAAATTTGAACACATGTGGAAACGACCTAGCACGGCGTGTGAGCACAGCACTCTTGTTCTCCCGGGGCTTGCTGAAGTCGTTGCAGCGGGTTCTCTTATGATCTCTTTATGTAGATTTTGTTCCCTTGCGGCATTCTCAAGGGACAAATGGTTGCAGTGCTTTCTGCTTTAGTTGTGGATGTGTTGAGCTAAGACGGTTCTCGGTTTGGCCACGGCTCCTTCTCAGCTTGCTTTTTCTTGCTTGCTGACATGTTCTGATCTGTTTTTCATGATGCTGCGAATGCTTGTCAGATTTTGCCAGAGCAAAGAATGAACAAAAGCAAGTAGCTCTGCTCTAAATAGGTCAAGCACAGCTCTTTTCTATAAAATCAGGATGTGTGACCCCTGTTCCATATTTTCAGGGCCAATTTGCCACATTCCTTGCAAATGCTGCGGGTGGAAATTGAATGTGGCGCTTGAATCATGCCAGCAAACGCCCGCGAAAAGAGATGCAAAGGGTAAAGGTGAGGCAGGCCTGACACGGCAAAGAGCTTAAGATAACATTTACATGCTGCTCAATGCTGCTCCCACGGATTTCTTCTATAAAATCAGGAGGTGTGACCCCTTGTTGTTCCATATTTTCAGGGCCGGTGTGCGACATTCTTTGCAAATGCTATGGAGGTAAACTGAATGTGGCGCTTGACTAGGCTCGGGTCATAGCGAGTTGCCCTGCAAACATTTGTCCGATCATGCCAGCGCATGCCAGTGCAAAAGGAAACGCGGAGCAAAGGTGAGGCAGCTCTAGCGCGGCGTATCCCTCTAAACTCTAAAACAGTACACATGCTCTTCCCAGGAAACCTTTCTCTATAAAATCAGGAGGTGTGACCCCTTGTTGTTCCATATTTTCAGGGCCGGTTTGCGACATTCTTTGCAAATGCTACGGAAGTAAATTGAATGTGGCGCTTGAATAGGATCGGGTCATAGCGAATGGCTCTGCAAACATCTATCCGATCATGCCAGCGCATGCCAGTGCAAAAGGAAATGCGGAGCAAAGGTGAGGCAGCTCTAGCGCGGCGTATCCCTCTAAACTCTAAAACA
>VSDK01027579.1:283183-298592 GCA_009767595.1 Symbiodinium kawagutii
GAACGCTGTGGCCGCGCCACCAGGGATCGCAAGGGACCAGCCACCACCAGCCACCACCGGGCACAGGGCGAATGATGGGCTCACCAGTGCCAGGCACAGGGCGAATGATTTGAGCTGATGGATCTTGGGAGGGTTAATCAAGTGTTGATGCTGGTTCGTGATATATCAGGGTGAAGATGATGGTGAATGATGCTAGGCCATAGTGACTCGGATGATTCGTTGGGATTGGTGTTACTTGTCTTTCACTGCGAACATGATGGTCGATACAATGGTTTGCATATTGGCCACTTTTGCTGGCCAATATATTGGTTCTGAGTTTGTTGGTAACTATAGGTGAATCGGATATTTTGATATTATATTCCAACCATGCAGTAAGTCGTGCTTATTCATCGTGGTCGGGTCATTGCAAGGTTCCACGATAGAACGCCTAAAATGAAGAGAAACAGAAACGCACACATTTTCAAATACAGAGAAAACTTCATTCTCAAGAATGGATAATTAAAGATAGCGCTTCTGTATAGTTAACATGGATAAAACTGGTGTTCCTACAATTTTCCACGGCCCACGCCACAGAAAATTCCATCACCAGCGCCCCCAGGTGCCGGTTGGCCCGATGTCCTCTGGCAGCTGGAGGAGCTGCAGGGCTCCCACAGCATCCGCCACAGCAACGAAGTCCTGCGCAGCCTGGCGCTGCATGAAGCGCCGTGGCGCCTGTCGTTGTGCGTCCTGGAGGATGCCATGACTCGAGACCTGGAACCCACGGAGTTCACCAGCAGTTTGCTGGCGAAGCACTTGACGCTTGGCCGCGGAGAAGGTTGCCTTGCAAGTGGGGAAGGCTGTCAGGGAGGTGATTGATGAAGGTTGGTGAATGTTGATGATTGATTGGCGATGATTGCTAATGATTGGCGATGATGGTTGATGATTGTCGATGATGGTTGATGATTGTCGATGATGGTTGATGATTGTTAATGATTGGCGATGATTGCTGATGATTGGCGATGATTGGGGATGATTGTCGATGATTGTCGATGATGATTGTTGATGCTCAAATCAAAGCTGCATCCTTCTCCTTCCCGTATGGGAACTCATTTTTTTGATCGCTGGCAATTTGTTTCTTGATACCCTTCGTCTTCATAACTGGTACTTTTTCCGTCTGTTTTGGGAAGTCATTTGTTTTAATCCTCCGTCCTCAATTTTTTGATGCATCCCAGTTGTTTTGTTGATCCATCTCTCTCTTGACATCACGTTTCGCCACAGCAGCTGGAGGGCAGTGTGAAATGGCAGCAAGAGACAACATGGAACCAAATGATTTTGGATAGTTAAGCGTATAGAGCTAAATGGCAGAAACTCCATTTAACAATATTAACATCTTTCATTTACTACAACAATATATTGTGATCAAGACACATCATTCCCATTAAACAATAGAAGCTGGAAAACTAATGAACGATGGTAATGATAAAATTATTTACCATTAGGACCATTAGACAATACAATACTATTTAAGCATCCCATGGTCACAAAACCATCATCAACCATCATGTAAAAATCAATAAAAATCATTAATCCCATCATTAGCCCCATTATTAACTATCATTCATCACTAACGATGGCAGCCATTCCCACCATCGAGTCCTGGAACAACATCGGTCTCCAAAAGTCATGCTGCACCAAGGACCTGGACCTTGGCAGTGCAAGTCTTCGAGGACTTGGAACGTCAACGTTTGCAACACGACACGGCGGGCCAGGGATGGGTGACACTCTGGGAGCTGGTCATCTGCTGGATGGCTGATGGATGGCTGAGGTAGAATTTATGGCTGGTTTGATTTGATGATTTTGATTTGATGGATGGCTGGTCAAGTTGATTTGATGCTCTGGTTTGATTTCATTTTTTTGAGCAGTAATTTGATCAGCTGGCTCATGGGAGTGCTTTAAAGATCTCAACTTTTCAGCTGAGTGAGGCAGTGGACCCATCCCATCTGATGGATTCTGATGCATGATTTCATTGTGGGATGTTATCATGGGTATAGGCGGGCAAGTTGGCGGTGTGACTTTTCTGCAGGGTGATACCGACGTAGCTTGGAAGGCCCCTGAACTTGGGAAGCTTCTGCGGAGACATGTGGTGTCCACCAGCTGTACCCAGCTGTGTGGGCTACTTGAACATCACATGGCACTACCCACAATGAGTTGCTGCAGGTGAGTGTCAACAGTGTTTTGAAGGCGGCCGGCAGACGATCCTCCATTGCGACTTTGTTGCAGCAGTTGCCGCCTGGCGTATCGTGATGCAGATAGATCTGTCAGTAGTCTTCTTGGCTCCGTTGCCCTTTCCACTTTGGCTGCAAAGGTATGCGCACAGAACAAGCAGTGGAAAGAAGGAAACAGACGTGTAGGATCATGTCGGGGGAACATGGAGGGTCCATTTGCACAGTATTGCACCGGTACCTGCATGCGTTGGAGGCTTGAGGTCCACACTTTGCCCACTGGATTTGAAGCGCCTCCGTTGGTTGCTGATTTGGGCCCCGTCAAAAAGCTGGGCGTTGCAAAGCCAAGGAAACAGAAGGAGCAGCCAGCCATCGATTCAGCCACTTGTAGTTCAGCCGCAGCCGTGGTGAATTCCGAGGAGGTCACGGAACTGTTGGAGATGGTCAAGGCCCGGATGAAACGCCTTGCAGGGGATGGAAAGTCACAAATAGAAGGTCGTTGCTTCTAAGGGTGAAGCCGGGGCCTTGGAGGCACCCGTGGGTTTGCAGGTGGCCACAGTTAGTCCACCAAAGTCAGTGGACCTCAGTGGTTGGGCGCACCGAATCATTGACCCAGGGATGAAGCTGTGAGGCCTCCTCGCAACAGCCCGACGCTGGGGCCTACACCTCCCTGTTGCTGGCGTTGGACCGCGATGGGCGCTGGGAAGATGCGGTGGAGGCGTTTGCTAAGACGCTGGTGGAGGGTGTGGAGGCGGGGGGTGACTGTGTCGCTGCATCCGCAAGGATCGCCACAGGCTTGTGGCATCCCCTGTGCTCAGGTGGAAAGTTCCATGGCTGGGGCGCTGGTGGGAGCCTGCAGCACTGGAGGGCAATGGGCACAGGCAAGGCCATGTGGGTCCAACCTGATTCGTGTGCTGATGGCAATGGCTGAAAATATGAAAAGTGAACAGCTCGATTTAGAGTATTCCTATCTAACCATGTCTGAAGATATCATCCAGAGCATCAGAACCATGTCGCTCCACACGCAAAAAAAGGTCCATGTCGCATGCTGGCGAGTAAGAACGGCTATTTGAAGTCAGACATTCAACGCCCTTGGGATCCCTTGAACTGGGCCGGGAAGTGCCAAGACCTTCCCATGAAGGCCTGTGTGTTGGCACAGCTGCTGGCTCGCAACGCGGTGGAACTGCATTTGGTCATGGCTTCTGCCTGTCTCTCCGCCATGGCAGGCGGGGACCTGAGAGTGAAAGCAAGATGACGACATTGGCCGCAGATTTCCGATCATTTCCCTGGTGAAGTTTGGAACACGACCTCCACTCACGTAATTAGGATAACCGACAAGCACCCACCAACTGGTCATATCAACCATGATGATCCATGATGTATCATGATGTCCCAACCCCCTTGGTGATAAGGGCCCCTATAGGGCCTCCACTGTCAGCCCCCCCATGGTGAAGTCGGTCCCAGCGCCAGGCAAAAGCTGGCGCAGCGCTTGGCAGAGCTTTCGCTCCTTGGCCTCGGAGGCGTTGCTGCCCGATGTCTTGGCACATGGCGCGGTGCCTGGGCTGCTGGTTGGGAGGGAGGTTAGGAGGCGGCCACGGGGTGCCACTGGCCCTAGGAGCGGCCCCCAGGAGTAGTAGCCTGGCCAAATGGTAGGATGGTTGGCTCTTGCGGTTTCATGCTTGGTATTGGCTGATCATTTCGAATGGCTCATGATTGGGCATGTAACTAGGGCAATCGCCACGAACATCGGAGTATATGCAGCCTCCCTTGCTGACCCAACGGATTCCAAGGGTTGGTCTTTTGATGTTTTTGTTTGTGAAACCCATACCGCTGCATACTCGGGCATTGTGGCTACTATCTCACATGCTTGCATCTAAGCCAGGCATGCCCATAGTATAATCTTCGGAATCCCCAGCCCGAACGAAATTCGAGAAGTGCATAGTTCGTCCCGCAGTTCTACTTCAACCGTCCTTCTATTTATCTTCTATTTTTCTTTTTTGCATGAGTAGATACCTATTTCCTAGATACCCATTTCCCTTGTTGATCATCATCATCATCATCATCATCATCATCATCATCATCATCATCATCATCATCATCATCATCATCATCATCATCATCATCATCATCATCATCATCAGCATCAGCATCAGCATCAGCAGCAGCATCACCCTCACCCTCACCCTCATCCTCATCATCATCATCATCATCATCGTCATCATCATCATCATCATCATCATCATCATCAGCATCAGCATCAGCATCAGCAGCAGCATCAGCATCATCATCATCATCATCATCATCATCATCATCGTCATCATCATCATCATCATCATCATCATCATCAGCATCAGCATCAGCATCAGCAGCAGCATCAGCATCATCATCATCATCATCATCATCATCATCATCGTCATCATCATCATCATCATCATCATCATCATCAGCATCAGCATCAGCATCAGCAGCAGCATCAGCATCATCATCATCATCATCATCATCATCATCATCGTCATCATCATCATCATCATCATCATCATCATCATCGTCATCATCATCATCATCATCATCATCATCATCATCCTCATCCTCATCCTCATCATCCTCATCCTCATCGTCATCGTCATCGTCATCGTCATACTCATCACTCATACTCATCACTCATCACTCATCACTCATCACTCATCACTCATCACTCATACTCATCACTCAACACCCATCACTCATCACTCATCACTCATCACTCATCACTATTAGACTATCATCACAGATTCTACCCTGGTTCATTGGGGACGGTTGCTACGCCGCTAGTTTACAAACACCTGGTACTAAGCGAATCAATTGTCAATCACTGGCTTGGAACTTGCTCGCATGGGGGCCTGTTTGGACCTAGTGCTGGTTCCAGGTAGTCAGTGCAGCAGAGAAGGGCCAGCAGTGGCACATGGCGTTGGGAGCCATGAAATTGCATGGAATGAGCCTTGGTAAGGAACCAAGATCAGAAAACAAGAGGTGGTCTTAGGATGTTTTCGCAGTTTTTGGAGTTGTAGGGGTCCACACCCGTTCTTTTTAACGCATCTGATTTTGTTGCTAGTAGTGGTCTAGAACTCAGAAGCCCGAGCAAGATGGCAGCGTCGAAAACATTTTCAAGCTGGTTTCCGAGCAAGGTTCGTCCTTCCTGTTGGCTCTGCGTGCTTGGAGGGTCTTGGAGTATTTTGCAAAAATACATGCAGATGTCGACAATACTGTGGATGGCGATGAAACCAAATGTCTTGTACTTCAGTGCTAGGCCAGCGATGAAGATCTTGAAAGAGTGGTATCCCCAGCGATGTATCTTGGGGGCCGCCGGTTGGTGACATTCTCAGGTGGTTCGAAGGTTGGTCCATCGCCCACTGAGGAAGCCTGATCTCATTTCTGTGAATGCGGCGGATTTTCTGCTGCAAGCAGTGACAAGGGGTGGGCTGTGTGAGGTCCGCCAGTAGCAGGATGAGGTGACCCAAGTTTCAACTGGACATGGTTCGAGAAAGGCTTCCGACCCTGTAGCTTTAAACTGCAGTGCTTAGAACGAATGGCTCCCCGGGGATTGTCAGGGACTTGAAGGTGTTTAGTGGAGAAGTGTTGGACCCGGAGAGTTCCACCGGGTTCCTTCCAGGAGACTTGCTTGTGAAGGTCGGCCAAGCCTTTGTTGCCTCATACATCTCAAGTTCATTTACTGTATAGAACCATTGTGCATTTGCTGATGCTACAAGGCGGGGTTCCAAAATATTTTAAGTTCGTTAAGATTTGCCATCGAAGTATAGTTACACTGTAAATGCTAGTTACCCTACTTGGAAACCGTTGCATTTCCAACATCTGGGTAAGTACCTTGGGAATGCGAATTTCGCTGCCATATGAACATGTATCCAAAACCATCAACCATCAACCATCCAATTCCCTACTATCAACCCCTATATTCCCCCGTTCTTGACTATTTATCACCAATAACTGGTAGTTAATGGATAGTTAATGAATACCTGGTAGTTACCCTGATGAATACCTGGTAGTTGGTCCACGGATGAATAACTGGTCCTTCAACTTCGCAAGCTTCAGCTGGATCGACTCTGGATCGACTTCAGGTGAGCTCCTGCGAGAAGGGCCAACAATGGCAGCTTGCACAAGAGCTCGTCTCGTCCATGGGGCAACTTGTGCTGCTGGCAGATGCCATTAGCTGCGCGGCAGAAGCGGGCTAAACAGCGTGTGCTGAAAGGGTGCGATTGGTCAGCTGGGGCTGTTCATGGTGGAAACACGTGGGACATCGTGGGACCATACAGCAGCGAAACATAGAAAGGCCGCATTGTTTTTGGAGGTGCGGCCGCAATTTCTCGGAAGATCCCCCCAAAAAGCTCACAGTCCCAGTGCTATGAGTGGCTGTAGCTTCGTGGCGTGCGCCCGGCCAGACTTAGAAACGACAATGGGTGCAGAGGAAGTCACTGTTGGACGAGTGCAAAAATTTGATCACCGACATGGACCCCCATGAGCAAAACACAATATGATGAAAACAAAATATGTGCAACATTTGTCATATTCGCTTTCGTTTCTTCAGTGCTTTTTAGATCAAGTGTGTAGGCGCCTGGCCATTCACGCAACCACGCAACAGCAAAGTTCGATTCTGTCACGCAGTATCTCACATACTATTCACCATTGGTTCACATCTGTTGGAGGAGGGGGTCACCATGGATCACCACCGAATCTGAAGGAATTTAATGGCTAAGTCAATGAATTCCCAGGCCTCATCGGCGTCCACCGGCTATGACACCAAGGTTTCAACTCGGTGATCATGGCCTGTACCAACTCCCGACGTTGGTTGCAGGGCTTGGGCTTGATGCAACTGGCCACAGCAAAACGCATCGCTCCACAGGTGGGGGAGGGAGGGGTAAGGCATGGGTGACTGATGGCTGTGGCTTGTACTTGTTAGTGTCATTGTGACATGTTTTGACATTTTTAGATGTTTTTACTTATCACTAATGATTCCAATCCCTGTTGTTAACTATTCTTGTTGGCTATTGTTGTTCTCAGGGTCAAATGTGAATCAGTGGCTGATCTGAAGTCAAACCCTAGGCCCAGAATGCAGCAGTGATCCGCGTTACTGATTTAATTTAGAAGCTGAAGTGAGGTGCGTCAGCACGATTCTTGGCGCACCGTGTCAACGCGCCAAGGTATCACCTAAATTCGAATTTCCCCAGCCAGCTGCTTGATTGGTATAGGTATAGTGGGTGAAAGTTATGCAGTGTTCTCCTTAGACTGGACGAGTAGGCCAAGAACCATGAGTTGCCCATGGTTGCCCTGAGAGAATGATCTTATTTCTTCTTCCCTTATGGTAGTGTATGGCCATTGACCAGAGAGAAAAAGTTAGCACAAGAGAGCCCTTGCGCATCCTTGCACTGCTGAGCATTGCTACATTTCAAGCTGCAAAGGTGGCAAGCTTTGGCGCCTTGCTGATGGAATGCGTCTTGGTGTTGCAACGCTGAAGTTCCTGGGGCTATGGTTGGTGCAAGTTGTGTTAAGGGGTTGTGCTTCCCACTGCTCCGTTATTCTTGGGGGTTGTGATGATGTTTGTTCGGTAGTTGTTAGTCCATGTTAGTCCACATTCTTGGGTTGATTTTTGGATTTGTGGTTGTATGAATTCGATTTTGGTTTAAGATGAACAAACAGCAGTCTCGTGGGTAGGTCTAGGCCCAAACGGCAATCCCTTCCAACTTGTTTCCTTGGGTGCCTGGTGGTTTGCCTGAATCCACTTGGGCTATAGTAATGTAATGATTCTTGTTGCTTTTCGGTTCTGTGATGATATGGTGGTTTCTCAAAATAGGGGTGCCCCCTAATCATCCATTATTAATCATTTATGGCAATAAACCCAACCATTTTGGGGGTACCCTATAGCTTGAGAAAACACCACATAGCGAGTTGTTTACCCCTTATTGTTGGTTGTTATTCCCTATGATGAACCATAATAAACCACCCATATTTGATGTTTCTGACGTCTATATATTTCATCAGTGGCCGCCACCTGGTCCTGTGCCAAGGTGAGGATGCGAGTCCATCCCTGCTGTCTTGTCAAGAAGATTTGTTGAAGGCATCCCTGGAGGCTGTAGGCCTCGACCCGCCCGTGCTTGGCGCGCCAAAAAGGACCGCCCACAACGGACGTGCGGAAGGTTTGTCGTGTTAAATGAGACAAATGAGTCTTTCTCAAGACAGAGACCCAAAAAAAAATGGTTCTTTCGTGATCGTTCGTTATTGCAAATGTTGGATGTTTTGGGGGGTCCTCTGTCTCGAGAAACGCCCATGAAACACACATGTTTGAATGTGGAACACATTGAACCAGCAGCAGCCCATTCATAATGGGCAAATATCTCACAGATTAATTATGCATGGGTTAGCGGTGGCAAACGTGTGATTCAGGTGCCGGCAAAGTCTTTGAAACAACCAATCATGGAAAGGGATCAAGCAGATCGCCTTGAAATGTGAAACTCAGGATGCGAATTGGAACATCGATAACGCCCCCTACCCTACCCATGCATTGGTCCGTATTCCAAATCAGCACCCTGATGACGGTATTCCATTGATCGTTGTGGCTGTTTGACGGTTTGAAGGGGGCATGTGCTAGTGGACGCATCATGGAATCTAATAGGTTTGAATGTTCTTATTTTTGCCTTTTTTTGGCATCCGAGCAGTAATTCAAGATCATTACTGGACCAGAATCCATCATGGAATCATTCGCCATCATTTTCCATCCTGAAGTTGCAAATTATCCAATCATCCTAAGCTGATGCAAATCATCCAATCAATTGGAAAAAAGATCAAAGTGAGTTGGAGGATCAGGTGGCTTCTCAAGTCATAGGGCACCCCCCAGTTATCACCCACTACTAGCCCATTGATTGATCATTTACATTCATGTACAGTTATAACCTGTAAACTCTTTTGAGAACTGCTCAGCATCATTCAACTCTGTCAGCTGCAAGCCCATGTTACTACCCCCCAGTTATTACCCACAACTTTGGGGTTCCCTATTTTCAAGCAGCGGCCCTATCATGTCATGCGCACATTTTCCCTAGCTGATCTCCCTGCCGAGGCCGGAAGGTGCGTTTCGTGGAGCTTTGCTGCCCCCAGGAGGGGGACCTGCGGCTCTGGAAAGTCCTTCAGCTGTTGATGGTTGGAGCTGGCAGAAGAGTCAGCACACAGGCTAGGGTTAATGTGGCTATGGGTCAATATGAACCAACCAATTAATGGGTGATAAGCCCCAGCAATTTTATGGGGAAAAATATGGTTAACAGGGGGGAACCAGAAAAACTAAGGGTTTTGACCCACTGCCATGTTGCATGCTCTTCTTCCACGGGTAGAGCTCGCACATTCAAGAGGAAACAAAGGGGCAGCTGTTGAAGATACGATTTGACATTTCTTGCAACCATTGGATTTACCAGTGAGATCCTTGCTATTGTCCTTGCTGAATTTTGGAAGCAGATGAATTGCCATTGCGAACCTCATGAAAACCCCAGACTGACACCCCAAACAAGGCGGACTTTCAAGATTATTCAAATCCTAGGGCTCAGACTTGTTCGGTCCTGAAAACGGTTGGCTCACATCTGAAATTTAAAGCGATCATTTTTTGGGCCCCCGGTAGAGGCGCTTGGTCCCCATGCAACGTATCCTGCTGGCGTTACCAGGACGATCGTCACCACACTTTGAAGCGCGATTTCTGGAAGTTCGACGAGAAACGCTTTAATGAGTCACTCGGGGCTTGTTTTTGTTGGGACCGCACTTGGGATAGATGGGTCATGGGTTTGCGCTCGCGTGTTCGTAAATCAACAGCAGCAGTCGCTTGGCTGTCAGCGATTTTTTGGAATCAGCATGACTGAGTGGTTCCTCATCGATAAACCAAGCAACGAGACAACGTCCTTTGAAACAGCAAATGTGGAACTGTAATGTGCTGTGATTCTATTTTCTCAGCGCGTTTAATCAACATCCAGTAAAGCTGTGGATGATTTCCATTGACTTCTGTCATTGCAAATCATGAAAGACATTCAAGGACTGCAAATATGAATCCAATCGACAGGCCTCCATAGACTTGAAACAGACAATCATTCCAACCCACAAAAGATACCTTTTGAAGAGTGTTTCTGCAAGAGGTACCTTTACAATCCTATATAAGCTAAGTACAAAGTTATAAGTGGGCTTGCCCACTGGTGCACAACTGCACAACGGATTCTAGTCTAGGAATCTAGGAATGTTGAGAAGGGTAGTTTCTGTTGCTGGCTGTGTCGATCTTCTTTGACCCTCTAGCAGCGGGGGTTTTGTTCCAAAGCATATTCTTGAGAAATGAGCTAACATGGCATGGGGGTTCAGTTTGTCGATTTCTGCGAAACTTGGACGGGTTGAAGCGTCGTGAGTTTGCAGTTGAAAGCCTCGTTGTTGGCAGGTTTCGGAGTTTCCTGATCGCAGAGAACGAGAAGAATCGTACCAGCTCGGCTGCCTGTGCTTGACACTTTGTGGATGGGGAAGTTGGCGCGCAAGATCTGCAGACCTGTGATGGTTGACAGTGACAGGATGTTGTAAAAGCCAATTGGCTCATTAGATGCTGTGAGTGCACATGGTTTATTGTTGTACCCTTTGCCTACTAAATGTTATTAACGTAGCCCTGTTCTTTTTGCTGAATCATCGTTCCATTATTGTTGATTGCTGCTCGCTGCTGCTTTTCTAAATCCATGTGAGCCAATTATTAATTCTACAGTGACGGCATGGTGTGTATTCCTCATTGCTTTCATAGTCAGGTAGTAGCAAGACCAATAGTAGAAGTAAGAGCAGTGGCAGCAATGGCAGCAGTGGCAGCAGTAAATTCGTAATAGCCGCAGCAGCAGCAGTAGCAGTGGCAGTAGCAGGAGGAGGAGCAGTAGTTGCTTGAGCAGTAGTGGTAGCAGTGGCAGAGCAGAAGTACTAGCAGTAGCAGCCGCAGTAGCAAGTAGGCAGTAGTAAGTAGGTAGTCACAAGTAGGTGGTAGTAAGTAGGCAGCAGGTACTGGTAGTGGTAATGCTAGTGGCAGCCGGACAATATATTCAATTGGTGTTTTATCCGTATGAATGGGGTGGGTTTTACTTCATTTTCCCATGGTTCAGAAGCCAACCGGCAATCCAAGGTGTTGGGAGCCGGCAAACCAGCACGGACTTCTTCCGCTTGGCCCAGGGGCCGAGGAGCAGTGACGCTACAGTCACAGTCGTTGGTTTGTTGATGGGCGTGGTTGTGGCAAGGTTGGATGGGCATGTCTGCTCCTGGTGTACCAATGTGCCATAACGGCTGGTGTGTAGCCGTGGTTTCACGAATTACTCACAGGGGTCACTTCCGGATTGTAATTGAATGTAGTTGATTGAGGTAGCCTCTTCTTGTATATGGACTAGCCTGGATGGTTTGATGTTTACAAAAGCAGCGCTTTCTATGTGGATGTTTGGTTTGTCGAACCCTTTGCGGGCAGAGGTGTTTGTCAAGAAGGGCGTTTGCTACATATTATGATCACATTCGCACCTTGACGCGGCATTGTTGTAGACTCAGCATAGAGCACCATATCAGCATCATTAAACTATTTCCAGTGGCAAATTTTAATTTCAACAGATGGTGATTTCCCAGAATAGAGAAACCAAACAAAGAATTCTATATTGAAAAAGTGACGGTACCCCTTTTTTGAGTTCACCGATGCAAGAGAAGCACCGGCGTACTTTAGCGACTCCAAAGCCGAGGTCTACCGTCAGCTAAAGGCAGTTGCAGCTTTCCCGATCCAGGACTCGACAGGGTGACTTCTATCAGTTGTTTGGGGGACGCTTGGCAGTTGTTTCCCGTGAGTTTTAGCGGCCCACGTGGCAGCTCCGGGGGGGGAATAGAAGACGCCTAGGACTCCTGCGGCCTGGCAATTAACTGAATCGAAGCACTGCCAAGCTTTGACAACGCTTCCGCGAATCTTGCTGCAACAGATGATTTCTCCATCAGTTCACTTGCAAAGTCTCTTTCGGAAAATCAACGGTAGGAAGGACAAAGGCATTATCACCACTGCGGAAAGCCTTGGATCTCTGCAGTTTTTCACCATTGCGTGGCCTAGATATCAATCGATTTCCGCCATGTTGCGTCGCACATGCCTCGCCGGCTTCGGCAGGAGAACTTGTCCGCTGCCATCATGGCAGCATCAAAAGCCCAGGCAGAGCTGATCACCCCTGGAGATGGGAAGCCATGAAGATCAATGAAACGTGCACTTCAATGATGCCTCTACCCACCATATGCATACTATGAGAAGAATGAAGGGACAGATGAGAAAAATGAAGGGTTCTGACTATGGGAGGGTTTTAGATAGCTAGAAGCAAGCGAACGGGGCTCGGAACGGAGCAATAACACCATTGTCATGGGTCTTCGGAGAAGCATGATCTACAAATATATCCCTTGGCCATTCTTAGTCATGATTCGCACTATTGAACGCACACATTTCAACTGCGATATCAGGCATCATTCACAAAACCATTACAGTGGTGGCCGTTGATCAGGGGCTATATCAACCACTTCACCCACCATTAACCAGCCATAGATCAACCACTTCGCCCACCATTAACCAACCATTAACCACCCACTTCATCCACCAGTGGTCCACCATTCATCCCCCATGATCCAACCACTTCATCCACCACGGGCCGACCTTCACAACGGGCCTGGTAGCGCGGGTCGCAACGGAGGCCGCCCTGAAGACCGCCAGCCACGGACTGAGCGACCGCGACTGGGCGGACGGACAGCGGGAGCTGGAGCTGCTGGAGGCGGGACGCCGATGCCATGGAAGTTTGGAAGGGTGGTTAATGGATGGTTTAATGAATGGTTGTAATAGGTGGTTTAATAGATTTTAATAGTGGTTTAACAGTGATTGTTGACTATCAATGGGTCCAATAGCGGTTTGATAGTGGTTTATGAAGGGTTTATGACTGGTTGAAATTAGATGAAATTAGGGTTGTGTCATGTTCAATCAGTGTTAGTGGGTGATTATGGTTGCGGCCCGCAGGGCACTATGCAGTGCCCAGGGGGAGGAGACGGTGAGTGGGTGAAGTGAGCCGCCATCACACCAGCCTCACCACCCTCTCTACACTCGTCCCCTCCGTCCTTGGTGGGGGCGTGTGCCATGCCTTCCTCCCACATCTCCCCCATGCAGGAATGATAACTTGAACCAGTGGTTAGTTCATGATTTTGACGTTTTTCGTATGTTGGTACACCATAAGCATTAATTGAGCATTTGTTGATCATGCATTCATCGTAATTATATAACTTGCAATGGTTGGAGGGTGCCGCTACCTATCCCGATCAGGGCCCACAGGAACTTGTCGTTCCGAATTGTAGTCATTGAATTATTTCTCATATCATGGCAGTTCCCATTTGCAGATGGCGATGGTGAGAGAGAGAGAGAGAGAGAAATGTGTCATCCTAGCAGAGAACAGAAAGATAATGAGTTAAAGCATGAAATAATGAGAGAAAATCATGAGAACATGGAATTTCCTGATGCGATGCTTCTGAGTTCTGATTCGTTCCTGAGACTTCAGAGGGCTGGGCCCAGTCCTTCGCGGTCAGGGTGGAGCACGGTGGTTGTGTTTGATGCTCAAAGTTCAGGCCGGGGCTGTGCAACCCTGGATGATGGCACGGTGGTAGTGTCATGATCCTGGTTTATTATCATTAGATTCAGGCACTTTGAGATCCTAGATGATGAAATAGCTGGCGATTTCAAATCTTGGTCGGTTTTATCAAGATTGCTATCCCTTTGTGGCATTTGCGACACCTCAGCTTCAGCCAGAGCAAAGCTTTGGTCGGGGGACCGTTTTGAAATGCACATGACGTTTCTGTCTTCTTACATGAGGGGCAAAGCCTTCGGATGCGGTACCAAACAATCAACAGCTGGATCTCCTATGAGTACACATCATGATTTATATCCTTTTCTTCTGTCAATTACAGTCTATACCTTGAAATCTGTCACTAGAACATGACTATGTCTAGGAACCATCTCCTGTAGTTTTTTTTGACAAGTCACATGCAGCTCATGGCTCAAAACCATTATCAATGATGTAGTAATTATCTAGCAGGTAATTGTGAATCATTGCCATGAACAATGAACGTGAGAAAGAGAAGCATCATAACTTAACCAAGAATCATTACTAACCATGGTCAATGACACCATGGTGGTGATTCACCATAAGAAAGCCATCCTTGTTCTGACCACCTCAAGCTGGTTGGTTTTTGTGAGTTGAGTGAATTCAATTGAACTCCTTTTCAAGTCATAGTCATACCGTATACCTCTCAAGAACAATGAATAATAAGCGACTACCAATCGCCATGAACAATGAACACGAGTGACCGATCATAAGAAACTAATTAGCTACCGAACTAACTTACTACCTAATCAACTTACTAATTTAGCAAAAACAAAGAAACTAATGAACTTAAACTGAACTCACCATAACTCACCATAACCAATCATAACCAACCATCACTCATCAAAACTAACCATCACTACCCATCACCCAAACTCATCATAAGTAACTAGCCACAAGTAACCACAACTCACAACGTCGCCTTTCGCAGGCAGTGGCACCGCACCTAGGGCTGGAGCTCTCAGCCAGGGCCAGGTTGGCATCCCGTGGTTGAAACGACATGTGGGGCTGGTGGGTTGAACCACGGTTATACAATAGTGGTTAATAGTAACAATAGGGACAATAAGTAACAACAGGTATAGTAACTAACAGTGGTTATACTGGGGAATACTACTAGGGGATCAATAATGGTTCACCCTATAGTTGAATACTAGGGGATAATAAGTAATCATAGTGGTTAAATAGTCAATGGTTAAATCGTTAACGGTTTATATGCAATAATGGTAATGGTTAGAAAATACATGTTGTTTCAACGATGGGATGTTGTTTCAACTAGGGGATACTAAGCAATAGTAATACATGAACCATGGTCATAATACTTGGTTATGTAATGGTTGATACTAGGGGACAATACGTAATTAACAATAATGGTTAAACAACCACTGGTTGGTGGTTGGATTGACGATTTCGATGTTTCCAAAAGTAATTATTAGCAAATGGTTGGTTGACTTGCACGTATTTTGCATGGGGTTGAAATCACCAACGAGGTATGTAATATGATCCTTTTTTTGGGGGAGAGGGTGT
>VSDK01027579.1:298602-342821 GCA_009767595.1 Symbiodinium kawagutii
TAGGGAAAGCATCGGCAACAACTTGGAAGTGTTTTTCTTGAACCTCCGCGGAAATAGGTGCAAATATTTTGATGGTTTGTCCATTGATAATGGCTATCCTCGAACTATCCCAATATTTCAGATCACGTTTTTAGGTCGTTCCAGCAGGAACCCAACATAAACCCAGACAGAGCCTTGTTTGTTCGTATTGCAGTTCGCATGACGGTGCCAGAAATCATGCTTTCTTGGCTGTTTGAACTATAGGGGGTAAAAACAAGTACAAGCATGGCTGCACCAATAGTAGGGCTAGAACAAGAACTATATGGGGTAGTTACCCCATGACTGTTAGAACGATAGGGGGTAACAACTACAAGCCACAAATCAACGGTCGCACATCTTTTCGGTATCCGTGCGGCTGCACAGGTCAGAGAATTTGAAAGAGAGAGGCTCGAGGCGCAGCCAGCGGGGGAAGCAATGGCAGGCATGGAAAAAGCCGATCATACCAACAGGGAGGATCGAACCATCCAAAGAAAAATCACGAGAGATTAAAATGTCATATGTAGTCCATAATTCATTCGGTGTATCCTACTATCTGAGCAATGATTGCTTCTGAAATTGCTAACGCCCTACTAGCGAGATACCCCCCGGATCATCCTCTACCAAAACCATTTATAGAAATTAACCAATTTTGGGGGCTCCCCCAACTGGCTTGAGAAACCACCATATATATATATATATGTATAGATCATATAGTCGCAGCATCCCCTACTAATCTCGGTCATTATCCCCTATTTCGATGGTTATACCAAGTTGCAACATTAACTAGTAGCCATTATTGTCTTATTGTTCTTGATCCCTTTTTTCAACCATTATAATCCCTATTATCAACCGCAACTTTAGCTCGATGTGATCCCCCACATCAATGGTTAATCATGATGAATCTCCTATTTTTGTTGAATCTCTATTTAAAAGCCATCACCAACCATAGTTAACCATAGAAAAACCTACGGTTGACCAACCATAGCCAACCACAGTTAACCATTAAAAACCATTACCAACCACTGGCACAGTTAACCATAGAAAATCCCATGGTGTCCCTAGAAAAACCCATGGTTTCCCTAGAAAAAACCCATGGTTTCCCTAGAAAAGCCCATGGTTTCCCGTTTGCCTAGAAAATCCCCTTGGTTCAGAGCTGGATCCCTGGAATCCCTGGATCTGTAGGCTGATGAGCCGCGCGCGACGCATCTCAGTGACCAAGTCCTCCTCGGGGAGGTGACCATGGGGGACCAGGGACCGGCAGGGCGGTGGCTGTGGTGGTTGACATGGTGGTTCCTAAGGAGGTTCATAAGGTGGTTCCTAAGATGGTAAGTGAGGTGGTTGATAGGGTGGTTGAAATGGTGGTTGATAAAGTGGTTGATAGGGTGCTTAATGATGATGGCTAGTGATGATGGTTGATCATGGTCAAGGTGTGAGCCAACCAGAAGTTTACTTGGTTGCGAACTGTTGGATGGTGAAATATCATGGCGCTCATTGCTCCCTTAGGCCATCTTAGTCCGTAGTGCTGGTGCGCTAGCTTGGGGGGCTACAATCTCAACGAAACAAGGATGGGCGAACATACCAGCAATTGCAATAAGAAGATATGAATCAGCCATGAATCGCTAGAGTAAAGCTGGAGGTGATTTATTGATAAGATTGATGCCTAGTTGATGATTTTGAATTGTTGGTGGCTGATTGCTGGCAAATAATAGCTGTGGACTTGTGGCACCATATTCGAGATTAACGGACCCAAAATTGAAATGCAAGCAGTTGATGGTAAAATTGCAGGGTGGAGGGTAGCACGGTGGAGGGTAGCACGGTGGAGGGTAGCACGGTGGAGGGTAGCACGGTAGAACTCCAAGTGACGGCCCAGTCGTCAGTCACCAAACTAACAGTATCATAGTTTCAGTAGCCATCACCAGGGAGCAATGACGGGAGATCCAGCTATGTAGCGCACCTTTCTTGCGGTAGTTTCTGCTAGTGGTACAGAGGTTTCTTAACTCGGATCTCTGAGTATGATTGCGTCATATACATGTATATAAATATATAATTTTCATTGCGAAGCTCATGCGCGTTAACATGAAGCTTCCCTAATCCCGACGAACAGTTCACCATCAAATACACTTATATACACTTATGATTGTTTTAAACCATCATTCATAAACCTTCATTATCGACCTTCATCACCTTCATCATAAAGCATCATCTTTAACCATCATCATTAATAATCATTACCAATAGATTCATTTTCTTAATCCCCTATAATGCTGATCTCATTTAAGCATCATCTTTAACCATCATCTTTAACCATCATGAACCATCATCATTAATAATAATTACCAATAGATCCAATATTAATTCATGCTAATCCCCTTATAGATATATTTATAAATGGTAGCAATGCTTGGTGTATAAAGCCATCCCCAAATCCCAAAATCCATCGGAGGCGTAGTTCGGTGTCGGCCGACTTGGCAGCTCAGCGATAGACCAGGGCGGAGCGCGGGGGCGCGGAGAAGGTGATGTCTTGGAACAGCTTAAGCATATCTTCTAGGGGTCTTTCTGCTGGAAATTGGCACTGACAAGCCTATCAGATAGATAAAAGTCGAAGAAAACCGTTCACATGAAGTTCACATGTGGTATATTTCGATGCACGCATGCAATGACTAAAGGAGAGGTAGCTCATCGTTGTCGCATTCGCTCCTTTGAGGTCCAGGATGCATCTCCCTAAGGGGTCGCCCTGGCCGGTTACTGCGATGACGAGCTCAGGGAAACAGAAGCAATAAGCATCGATAAGCATCAGTCATAAGCATCAGTCATAAGCATTAGTCACAGGCACTATACAGTCATAAGCATTAGTCATAAGTACTAGTCATCAGCACAAGTGATAAGCATTTGTCAGAAGCATTAGTCAAAAGCAATGTATAGTTATTTCTGCATTCAGAAGTCACAAGGTGACTAGTGTCACTTTTGCACACCACTTTGAATTTTCATTGCCATCTGGCCAGATTTGCTGCTGCAGTCTCCTTTTTTATCTCATTTATTCATCCTGCTCTCATTCATCCATGACTTGAGCTCATGGATGCTGTGCCATGGGAGAGGTAGTTGGGTGATGTTGGGTTGGTGCTGGTCGCCCTTTCCTTACCCTATGAGTCAACGGTCTGATCAATTCTATGGCGGCAAATGCTGCACCGGCCGATGATGGGAGGGGGGTCTATAGATGTAGTTGATCACATTGCTCCATTGCCCCGACCCCCATGCGGCTGATCCAACATGTGCGTATGGGTCCGCAGCTGTTTTATACTAGCGACACTCATTGTCAGGGCCTCCCATGGTGGGGCTGAAACAAGTGCAAAAGATCTTGTCATTTTGTCCAAGTCAAAAGAAACCTCGACTTGTCATGTGCCTTGGGCCCTGACTGAGAGTTGAACCCCCCCAAAAAATGGGACCACCAAAAACCTGGAAGGTATCAACAATATATGGGCCCCCTCAAACTTCAAAGGTATCATGAGGGAAGCTGAGAGGGGAGTCCCCCCAAAACAGACATCTTCAGTCGCAAGGGCATCTTCGTGGCACTAATGATTCAAACAGCTCCAAGTTTCAGCCAAAGTTGACCAAAACTGGGAGCACAGGTTGCCCATGTCGTGCCCTGGCCCATGCAACGGCGTGTTTGGCATGTGCCATGAAGCGCAGCTGGTCGTGAAGGGGCACAGGATGGTGCAGGGCATGGTGGCGTGTGGGTCAGTCACCACCCACGGCAGCCCTGAGCAACACAGCAGTCCAAGGTCTGAAACATGTGGGCAACAGCCTTTCACAGGCTCCAACCAGCCGCCCAGAGCTTATTCCCAGTGGTGCGCCCATCCGGGGGAGGGATCGGGATGAGAGTCAGGCTTGGAATGAACCAGTTGTTTTGAAGTGGATTTTCCACCGTAGGATGGCAGCAGGAAGCGCCAAATGACTGCTGTGGAACCAAGCTTTTTGCCCTTCAACACCTAGCTGCAGCCCGGGGGCCCGACAGGCTACGAAAAGCGATGTGGCCTCTTGCGGTCTGACTGGGCCTATGAATCTTGGCACGGAAAAATGACCTGGAAAGAAGGCGTTCCCACCTTTGGAGGCCTGTTCTTGCCCTGATGACTTTGAACATATGAATTCACTAAGTCACTAAACGATGGTACCAGAGGAGGTGCGGTGTGATGGTGTCATGTGAGTTACAGCATTCGGAGCACACTGGAGCTTCACGATTTTGGATGGCTGTCCCTAAATGGCCCAAGGTGCAGTCTTGGGATAGGTTCATCTCCGCACACTTCTGTATGAACCATATCATCAAGACCCATTCCCAAGATTTATTTGGGTGCACCTTGCACTGAGTCATGGCTTGTTGTGATGCATGTTTTCTTAGAGGCAAGAACCTCCAAATGAGCAGTGCTAGCCCCACTCATTGACTGTCTAAGCGCACCAACAACGGATCATCACGACAGAAACGCCCATCACTCAAACACCATACAGGTCGCAAGGTTTTAGTTAAATTTAGATTGCTTATTCATTTTGATATGGCGAAGCAAGCGGCAAGCCCCTCCAAGCAAGACGGACCTCCCAAAAAGCACCACAAACCTGAAGACCCTCCGACACCAACCTGGGCAAATGATTTGTTGAAAGAAGTGCGAGACATGAAAAACACTCTTGGTTCAAAATGTGACGAAGCAAAAGAGTCCGCTGATCTTGCAAAGAAGAGCTCAGAAGAGACAAAGACTGCCCTTCAAAGCATGGAGATGAAAATCAAAGACTTGGAGGATCGATTGCAAGCCCTTGAAGTATCCAGAACAACACCAAGAGCCCCCCCAACATCCAGCACCCGTTCTCGGAGTCAAGGTGCTCGGGTCACAGAGGATGAGGAGCAAAGACGCTTGCGCACTGCTGTCGCGACAGGATGGGATAGAGACTCCATGAGCCAGAACATCAAGAAAGACATGCAGGATTTCATGAAAACGGTTGACTCCCTCATGAATATCAATGTCAAGATCTCCACCCCCGGCCCAAGGTGTTCCATGGCATTCATGGAGTTTGATGACGAAGATGAGATGATGGATTTCCTCAAAAGCTATGACAACAAAAACCCGACCCAGGTCAACAACACCAAAGTCTATTGCCACCCCAACAAGACTCGAGAAGAAAGAGCCCGAGACCATGCCATCCGCAAGATTTGGCGTACCCTACTCACCAACATGGTTGCCCACAAGGAGAGGTTCGCGCGCAATTACCACCGGGGAATTGTATGGGTGGATAGCACTCGCATTGCTGAATGGGACCAGCAATCTTCCAAGCTGATTTTCCATGAAGCCCAGTTCAACGAGCTGAACCTCGGCATGACTGCTTCTGCCTTCAAGACTGCTTGGGATGCTGTGCTCATGGGCTAGGGTTTTGCGCCAGTGCCGTCGGCACTGGCTCACATTGATGAAACAGAAAATGTTTTGCCTCGGGCTGGGGCCCCTTCTGCCCCCAATCCCTCCTGTGAGCCTCACTCACTGAAATTTTGGTTGCATGAATTAAAGGCAGCTACATGGAATGTTCGGTCCCTATGGGCCAATGAGTCTGTACGAACTTTTCGCTGCATTGAAAATTTTGCGGGACAACTGGATCTACTGATCTTGACCGAAACCAGGGAGAGTCAAGAAAGGAAGTCTACAATCCCCACTTTTGTTTCGTCTGGTTGGGAAATATTTTCTTCTGGCATTGATGCACATTCAGGCGGAATTGCAATTTGGGTCAACAAAAGTTTTCTTTGCCGATTTTTTCCCGAAAAGTCTCAACGCAGATGGGATGTCCTCATTCCTGGTAGACTTGGGCTGCTTCGTTTGGACTCGGCGGCTGGAGGTGCCTTGTCAATTGTGGCTGTATACTTGCACCCAAGTGATCCTTCGCAACAGCGTGCTGCAATTGATAAATTGGCCAGTCTCAGTACCAATGACTCAACATATTTCATCGCTGGGGATTGGAACTTCGTCATGCGCCATGAGGACAGGTTAAACAAAATCAAGAATATCCCTTCTGGGAATTGTGATGCTTCCATTGCAGAGTTGTGGCGGGAAACGGAAAAACAGTTGGGCCTGACCGAAATTTCCCAACCATGTTTCACTTTTGCCAATAAGACTGTTTGCTCCAGAATTGACAGGATTTACACCAATATGCATTGTGCCATTCAAATTCTGTACAGCTTCTTCGCTGACCTGCTGGACCGTCAGATTGGCATCTCTGATCACTACCCAGTATTCTTTGGCTTTCGCCGCAAGAAGGACAAAACACCATACAGGTCGCACAGTCATTGCACAAGGGTTGTCAAGGGATTCCATCCCAGACGGCCGGCCTTTGAGGAGCACTTGCGATGGATGATCCAGAAGGATTCCCTTGGCCAGGACATTTTCTTACTAGGCCCGGCTGATAGCAAGTGCCTCAGGAGATGTCAATATTTTTTTTTGTTGGATTTTTCCATGGTGTTGAACAAGAGCACAGGAGATGGCAACTTTTTTGGGTTTCTTTCTCGGGTTCCCTCCAAGCATAAATGTATTAGGCCGGAACATGATGCCATGAGGACTTCCAAGGATTGCCTCAGATAGTGCGACAAAGTTGGCGCGACAGAAAGGGGTACTTCAGTCATTCATTTTTGAATAGTGTGCACCTACATTTGCCATCCCTCGCTGCTTCTGACTAACCTGCGAATATCAAAGGGGTACATCACGATTAGGCTCAGCTGTGCCTTGCCCGGTCCTTTGCAGGCTCCCACTCCCCACTGCGCCGATGGTTGGCCTTTCGATTTTGCGAAGTCATAGGCTGGGAGCGGAACGAGATCCTGAGGGCGTAGATCTGGCCACAGGGGTAGCACCATGGCAGGATGACGTTGGAACGACACTTGAAATATGCAAATGACAGGGCAGCTACCCTTAAGCAGCTCTTGCAAAAAGACCTGGTTCTCTTGGTATGGCTGATTCTCTCGGTGCCACTTTTTGATGCCGATTCCAAAATGCACAGGGCATAAGAATGCATAAGAGGAACACCGCATGTATGCGGATACAACCAAAGCTGCAGGCATTAAATCTGACAAGCTCTAAAACAATGCAAAAACATCAAGCAGATGCAAATAGGTCCTTACACATATAAGTGGTGGATGATGGTGGTTAGAGGTGGTCAGCTTCACCGTTTGTTGAGCTGGACGCTTGGAGCCTATAGCTTTGGGAGCTGGTCCCAGCTGGTCCCAGCTTGTGGACCGGGGATGACTCATCCTCAGGCCGGGAGTGCGAATATCTGGCTCTGACACCCGACACTTCTGAGGCTGGGCGAGATTTGTGGCTGCAGATAGCTCAAAATTCAAGAAATATCAAGAAATCATTGACCATCATGAGACATCACCAACCATCACTAGCCATCAAGAAGTTATAAGCCATCACATAGCCTTTCAGTTAATGCTTGTTCTCCCATCATTTGGTATTTCATGTTTTTTGTGCGGGAGCCTCCGAAAACGACAGACTTGGCACATTTTCAGACTCCTGGAAACCAAGATGGACCCCACATGGACCCTACCAGCAGGGGAGTCGGCGGAAACTGGTCGACCCAGGCGGATCTCAAGGCCCGACGAGAGCTGCGGGCTGCGGTTGCTTCGCGGTCCGGGGCGCTGGAGGTGGTGTGGTTCGACCAGGCGGTGGTGCGGGCTGCCCTGGCAGGGCGGGTGCTGATCATCGAAGGACTGGAGAAGGCGAGGCGGTCCCTTGGTGGTGGGTTGGTTGGGTTATGTTGGGTTGCTTGGTTGGGTTGGGATGCTTGCTTGGTTGGGTTGGTTGGGTTTATATCGCTTGGTTGCGCAGCTGTTCCAAGATGACCATTGGAAATAGGGGAAGCATGTGGCCACAACACTGCGATTTACAGACATGCACACAGGAGCACATGTGATCACATGTGTACATGACGTGCGCGCTTACTCTTGCAAATGTATGCAATGTACGAGCACACGCCGATGTAATTCCAGAAGCGTAGATACAGCATGAGATTGCATATCCAATGCGCATGTCGATTTCTATTGCCAGTCATACTAGAAACAATTAATTACATCATCTATATTAATTATCTATCATGCATGTATCCGTCGATTCACCTCATGAGACCTTGACAGAGCTGATATCACAAGCCATGCCTGGGTGGCTCAACCAACAGATCAAGCTTGTGGGTGTGGCCAAACCATGTGAGTCAGTTTCTTTTTGGCAGATATCACGATCATGATAGATAGATGGTGGCAGATTCTTTACGCTGGTTTACCGACACAATGGAAATCATTGCAACATTTACCCCATTGTTCACACACACAATGGGTTTTTTGTTTCTGGATGAAATCGGAAGAATGATTAGACACGTATGTGCATATGTTATATTTTTATGTACATTTGTATCGAGAAATTTATTTTATGCACGTGTTGTGTGATTATGCATATATACGTTTGAACTGCCACTGCCAGCAGCAATACTTTTGGCCATGCTTCTAAGAAACAATCGGTTTCCAGACAAGGATGGCCACCAAGATGGAAACAAAGTTTGAACTTGTTTATTTCAATCACTCTGCGGACAGACTGACATGGGCCAGAACAACAACAACAACCACCACGACAACAATAACAACAACAACAACAACAACCACAACAACAACAATGAGAGCAACAACGACAACAACAGCGACAACGACAACGACAACAACAGCAGCAGCAGGGAAAATACACCACTTTTCAGCGAGTCCAACAATTGCCGAACTTGTAACTCCCCCAAATTTACTTTCTTTAGTCCAAGAATTCCGGCATCAGGCCGAGCGGAATGTGCTGCCAATTCTGAACAACTTGCTGGAGAACCGTGAGATGCAATTGGTCGACTGCCATTTGCGTGAAGAGTTTTTGTTGTTTTTTTGCCTCGCCCGAACCTTTGAACCGGGATAGCCTGCGAAGTTTAAATAACTAAGCTGGCCTTCTATATTGTGGTGTATTGTTTTTATTCAGTGACGCAAGAATGTGCAAGTATGTTGGGGGTCCTATCTGTGGGGTCCTTTGGAAAAATTCGGACCCGTTTTTCGCTGCAGACCAGGAAGATGGCCGCTTCTTGGTTGCCCCGCAGCGTTACGACCGACTTGTGAAGGAGGGTAAAGACACCGGACAGTTGAATCTGGTACGGGTCCATGAGCATTTTCGCGCCACTCGGCGAACGACAAAGCACATTTTGGGAAGCTGTTCTAGCAAGTTTCTTGTTGGTGTTTTTCACGGCTTTTTGGTCTCGACCTGGAGGTAAATTTGGGGGTACTTTGGCAATTGTTGTCTTTTAGTTATTTTTTGTCACAACGGCCGGCTGCCACTTGTTGGACTGTTTGCTCCCTTTCATTGATCTAAGCATCAATCTTCATAGCAGGTCGGCACGGTTTGAGATTTCACACGATTCTTTGTGGCATGAGCTTCGCAGCCAGGGTTCCAACCAGAGTTCCAACCGCTAAGTCTGAAACTCAAACCGAATGGCCACCTCACTGTCACAGACCAAGCGCCCTGGCAGAGTCAAGAAACTCCCAGAACACTTGCGATATCTTGCGCTCCCAAGAAATCAGAATCATCGGAAACCATTGGAAACCATCAGAAACCAATCACAAGCCCATTAGAAAACCATCAGAAACCCATTAGAAACGATCAGAAAACCGTGGGAAACCCAGGGTTTCGTTGAAGAATGTCCTCATTTTCAATGGGAATCGCGGGGTCTTCTCAACGCTGCCCAGGTTGTGGCCTTGGGAGTGCCATCCCCGCCCTTCCCTGGGAATCCGCTGGATCCACCGTTGCGCTCGCGCTTCCAAGCGCGCCACGTGTCCCGTGCGCCAGCCGTGCCTGGGTGACAGCAAAAAACCGCCAGGGATGGGCGTACTAAGCAGGCGAATACAGAGATTTGATAGGTGATGAGTTCTTGATGTTCATTAATTTCATGGGTCAAGGGATCGATTTCTCACTGGAACTCACTGACGATTTGGTGGTATTGGCTCCAAAACCTCAGCTTCGAAGGGTGCATTGAAAGTAAGCTTTTTGGATGAAAACTTGGTGACCTCACCTGGATTGCTTTCTGGCAATGTAACATGGAAAAAGGGCATGACGTAATTCTTTTCGGATTTGTTTCTCTTGCCTTCAGAAACACAGAGCTGCAAAGTCACACGGGTTCATGTTCCCATTAATGTCAAATCGGTAATGCGGTGACATGTGAGAAAAGGATAGAAAAGGTGCTAGGGAGAAAATGTAGAGTAGCTGCTTTGATCTCAAGTGGGGTGGAAATCGCTACCCTGGGTGTTTGGAAACACATGGAGCAACCACTTTTGGGTGAAACTTACCCGATATTTTCCTGACAAAGCTTGTATTCTTGCCTCATGTTTGGTAGCCAAAACCCTGAGATCCCGTCAATTGTTGGGTCGTTGGGTCTGCTCAGGACCTGTTATTGCAACGTTTGTGTGCTGAAGCACCCAAGGTGCAGCTCAGGGGTACCCAGCAAGATATAGGGATTTTCACAGTAACTGCGTCTACGTGGACTTCAGATGCATCACAATTCGAAGGGATTTTCAAAGTAACTGCAACTGATATAGTAACTTTGTGATGCAACTAAGGGGCTTGCAGGGTTCTACATCACAAAGGATTGTAAAGTCACAATAAATACAACTCTAGACATCTCATCTCTTGACCTTTTTTTCTTTGGATTTTGCTGCCTTCGGCTGGATAGGGAACATGGCCGGCTGGATAGGGAACATGGCAATGGTGTTGGCGAGCCCCAGCAAGCCATTCGTATTGGAACAGCGGAACCCTGAGGATGTTGAGCAGGTGCCATCACCCAAGCACTCCAATGACATATTTACACACATGCATCTAGAGGTACAATCATTATGCCTACTTGTATGCCCCACTTGGAGATTGGATAAATCAGGAGACATTCTTGATTCTTGATCATCAGCAGAAAATTACTGTGGTTGACATGGATTCGGTTTGACCTTCATCTACTGACCATCATTGACCATGAATCCCGTGGCTGGCTGGCGTCTCCCCAATGTTGTCTCTGCCTGCAAACGCATGGTGACAATGTAACGCTGCATGCTGCACGTGTAGTAAAAAGCATGTAGTCCGTTTAATGGGTTGAAAAAACACCACCTACCAGCTACGTGGTGTCTGCTGCTGTGATGCACCGCCAGCGCAGGTGCCAGCTGAAGTGTTGGAAAAGCTGCTGCAGTTCTATGAGACGTTGTGGGAGCTGATGCAGAGTCAAGGGAGCAGCCTGGATGCCTCGCAGTGCGCTGGCCACATCCATGGTCATGCCATGTTTTGTTTTCCTGGTGTGATGTGCCTGACCGATAAAAGTTGCTGTCCCTTGAATTCCTTACAGGGGCTTGGTTAGGAAAGAAATCCAGGAGCAAACCAGCAGCCAAGTAATGAACACATAGAAATGCATGGACATACTGTTAACATGAGCAAAGCACAAGTGCTGCCTTGTGCAAGCCCAAGGTAGCTTCATCAATGACTAATTCGTTGCCCCAATGTTGACTCCAACTGATGGACCCTTGACAAAGAAGGGCACTGGCCAGCTGATTAAGTGCATTTTATTCTTGGTTGTTCATCACCATTCATCCACCTGTTTGTTTGTTGAACTCCTTGGATGTATTGGTACTCATCCACAACCAGGTTGTTTCTTGGTTGTTCATCACCATTCATCCACCTGTTTGTTTGTTGAACTCTTGGTTGTTTCTTTGGCCAACTTCCCCTTGCCGCGTTTTTGCGCCGAAAAAAGGCACTTCGGGGATGGAAGTGCGAAATGTGGCGTTCTCTGCACCTTGTTATCCCTCGGAGGAGTCGGTCACTTGATGGGAAGGGTGATGAGCCACCTGCGTGGCTCAGTGGTCATCGGGTACTTTGGGTGATGGGGATGCCCCAAAGCATCAGTGCGCTGCGCTGCTGCCGACCACCAATTCACATCTAATTTGCAGGCCAAGGCATTGGTGACCGGGGGCCATGGTGCTTAGAGGAGCAATGATCGATCCCCCTCCATGCACAGAGAGAGTTGGAGAAGAGACAGAGGGGGAGGGAAGGAAAGAAGAATGCGGAAGAAAGAAGAATGCGGAAGAAAGAAGATAGACAAAAGAAAGAAGTATCAACATTGAAAAGGGAATGAACATGAGAACAGCAGAGTGAAATATAGAACATCGCAGTAAGAGAGCGAGACAGAGGGAAAACATTGAGACTGGAGATAGGCGTGTGGAGATGTGTGGGGTCACAAGTGGGGGTAGTTGTTGGTAGATATAGAGATGCAGCAATGGATCTTTGTCGGAAGGCATTAGGGCAAAAGATTCTTTCTTTCTGGTAGATTCCTTTATACATGAGCAGCGTTGCAGCAACTCCAACAAACATGTGATGATCCGGGTGAAACAAACTGCCTCTGGCTCGAGAGCTCATGAGATGTTTTTTTTGGGGAGGTGCCGTCTCCCAACACTACGCGCTACGAATTGGATATGCCCATTCTTTCACAACTTCGTCTCTAAGAGGGAACGCATCCTTTGGTTTTCATTCCTTTCGCAGATTCGTTTTTGCATTGTTTGCGGAAAAAAGATTCCCTTGGGTGAGCGAAAGTAGTCCGATACTGGGAAATGAAAATGGGTGCATTGTATAAAGTGCATGTCATTCGACCATATTACGGCACAAGTAGGGCTGCGTCATCTGTGGTTGCAGCAATCCGCACTGTGGATCTGTATTGTTGCTAAGCCCAATTGTTGGAACATAATGTTGTTTTTCAACTGCTGCACCAATTTCTTGCAAAGTACGATGCTTACTCTCCTGCATCATCTCCCTACATCATCTCCCTACATCATCTCCTTCATTTTCCTTCTATCATCTCCCTACATCATCTCCTCAGTTACATCATACCCCAACATCTCCTCGCACTTTCAGGACTCCCCAAGGTTTCACCAGCACACCACTGGCGTCACCAGGTGATCTCCGTCGCGAAGCTCCTCAATCAGCTGCCGCGGCTTCCACTGCACTGCGCCATTCGACGCATCTTTCCCTTCCAGGCGATGGCCCGGACCAGCGGCGGTGGGATGGTGGTTACGGCCCGTAGCGCAACCGGTGGGGTTTACTACCAATTGTCTTGGAGGAGATGGCAGGACCTTAAAAAACATTGAGCTTAGGAGGAGTGATATGATATGGTGACTGATATGGTTTAATTACGTGTTTTTACGTTTCATGTAGAATTCCAAACACAGACACACCCGGAAAATCTTGAAAACCATTCATGAGGTTCCCCGGTTTCCTTGTGAGCGGGGAGTCCCGTTGGGACGCCTTTTGGTACACTGTTTGGGTGCAAAAGCTCGATGCAGAGGCATAGAACCCCTTTCCGGAGGCTATTTTCAGAGCATATCCAGGGCAATTAGTCATGATTAGTCACTAGGTCTGAAAAAACACATGCCCAAAAAACCCTTCCAACATCTTTCAACGATCTGGTTTGCTGAGCCACGGGCAATCTACTTAACAGGTTGGTTCTGAGGAGAGCCCTCCTGTTGGCCAGACCGAGAGTGGCCTGCTGAATGGCGCCATGGCCAAGTTGGTGGCGCAGATTCTGCCATTGGAAGCTGAGGAAGCCATGGAGATCCACCAGCTGCTGCCTGAGCCGATGCTTGGCTGAGTCATGGGGTGAGATGCTCAGCTTGCTAAGGGGGGGTCTGTGGCTGGCCTTGACCCACGCAACTGGAGCATGGCTGGAACCAGTCTCCATGCTTCAAAATCTTCTTACTCATGTGCAGGGCGCCTCAGTTGCTGGACAAAACAGAGCCCCCTCCTTGATAGCCCTACCTAGCCAAGCTTCATTTTTTCCGTGTGGACGTGGGTTGAATCTCAATAGCACCCCTTGGCCCTTGGTGTCTTATTGTTCAGTTAAGTTGTTGGGATGTTTCGCAGCCCGTGCCCTTCCAGATTTCTCTTCCCCATCAATGAGTTGGACAAGCTATCGCAGCCTCCCCAAGCAATTCTGAGGCTGTTCTCCACTTACTTTCCCTGCTCTAAGTCGGGGCCCTTGCGTTTAGTCTCAGTGTTGATTGTGGGATGGCCCGATAGCGATGTATTGTGCAAAATCCATGTTAATAACACTCCAACTTTATCCAACTTTGATTAATACATGGTGCTGGACCACACCAAAGACCAGGGGATCTCGACCTATGGATGTGCCATTGCTGAGTGTTGATTTTGCTTCATCCGCTTGCTTCCTATCCCGGTGATGGTTCAGCAAGGTGGCTGACCCAAATTTCAGCCGCATGAAACCAGGACTGGGGGAATGATTCGTGCACGCCTGCGCTACGGCGATGCCACGGCCGAACTACGATGTCAGGGTGAGCGCAACTGGGGGATCTTGGGATCGAGGGAAGACCGGCTGACAAACGCAGGTCAATGCTTCAGTGGGAGATCCAGCAGGTCCCCCTCTATGGGTCAATCAAAATCTATTGATGCTGAAACTGCTTGTGGTTTATTAAAGTCATATATGGATCTGTGGTTTATTAAAAAAATCTGCCTTCGAATGATCTCCAGTGTCGTTTTTTCGGCTGCTTCGAGTGACGAGGTAGGTAGATTCTTTTGAGGCTTGGCTCACGACATTGCTCCGCTGCTTCGGATTTGCTGGATCTTCCCCCCACGCCGAGTCTGGGGCAGTGGACAAAACATAGCGTAGTGCATGGAAACCATGACCAAACACAAGCCATACTGTAGCCAGCATACCATGCTAAGCCTATATACGACATCCAACCGGCAACATACTGACATACAACATCCCAGAAGCATTGCGTGCAGGGTTTTCAGGCAAATGTTCAACGGCCAGGTGCTTTCGGTCACTGCTCTTTGAATGCTGAACTTCCAAGATTTCAAATGCAGCTGCTTGCGGATGCTGGGCCACCAGTTGATTCATTCGGACTATGGAACTGCTATTGGTTGGGCTGGGATGTACCCAGGGGCTTAGATGGTGTATGCTCTTGTAGTGGGATGCTTCCCCTATTTTGACAGATGTACTGTATATACTATTATATACTTGGCATTTCCACATGGAGTTGTTGCGGATGCAGCTGGCGGGCTTGTGCAGGTGCATCTGTGTGAGGTGATTTGAATTGGACTTTGCTTTCTGGGCGTTTCGGGCATGAAACAATGATTATCATGTGGCTGTGGCTTGTTGATGTAATGGCGCATAGACTAGGCATTGGCCGGATTATTTTCAGCACACATGGCAGCTCAGACATTGATCCCCAGTTTGGGATTTTATCTCTGGTGAGCGTATGCCCTTGCACTTGACCGCAACATGGGACGGCTATCCTACCTGTGGCCATGTCAACGCAGCCATAGAAGCTGAACCCGTACGAACGAATTACTGAGGTTGTTGGATGAAGCACGTCCAGGAAATATGCCAATTTCCACAGTGCGATGGCTGTTGGCTTTGGACAAGGCAATAGGCTGAGGGTCTATCGGTTCCCAAGAGTGAGCACCCTCAAAATACATTCAGAAGACATGATGTTGCAATCAAACCCACCTTGGTTTGACGCTTGTTGCTGATGGTTGGTTCGTGTATGTATGGGCTGGCCAGGAGGAGCAGCCCTCCGTACAAGCATCAAGCTATATGCTATCTTTTCATCATTGCTGGGTTTCACATGGTTCAATAAGAATGGATGGTTTACAACTAGAAATAATTCAGATTGGATGATTTGGGGGTATCCCCATTTCAAGAAATCACCATATGTCCGGTGTAATTGTGTTTCTATTTGAAGCTTCGGGGTTGTAAAACCCATCTTTACATACTTTACAGTTGCCTCATTGAAAGGACGTGGTCATTATCCGGCACATATCGGAACAGCTGTCTCTAACTGCTTCAACCAATCCTTTCACGTGCTGGAGTGGCATTTGCTTTATCACCTCCGTCATTGAATATTTGGACATTCCGGGTTAGAGTGCCACTCAGGTTAGAAGGGTCAGCATCAGTGGTGGTTTGACACAGGCATGTTCCAGGCATGGACCCTGCCCCGGGATTGAGGAGATGGTGTGTGGTGCGGCCATTGGCCAAGATCTCTGTTTGATTGGCCCGCGGGGAGAAGGCAAGACTTTCCTGGCGCAGCAATTTGCCCGGTGCTTGGGATATTCAGAGGTCCGCACGTTGTGTCTAGGTGGCAGGAGTGGCAGGTTGGACAGGCTGAGGGCAATGGAATGTCTCTGGCCACAGGTGTTAGATCAAATTCGTGGTCACATGGTAAGCCCAATCGTCATCCTCAGTCCTGGAGCATATGACTAATTGGCATGTTGGTGAGTTGTGGCTACAAGTTTTGCCATGTCTGCATAGGTGGTTATTTTTTTTGGTTGGCCACATTTCTTCTTCATAGTAATTTTCCAAGTCATGCCTGGCCTTTGGCAAGCATAAGCGTTTGATTCACCGCAAGATGTTGCCCTTCTGAAACTCTTGATGCTGTCCATGGCAGATGATTCTGAGGGCCTTTGAATGACAAAGCCCAACTCCAAAAAGTGCCGCAGCAGACACTGCACAATTCCAAGGTTCTTGCATGAGGAGATGACGGCCCGCGATCTGTTTCAAAGGCCCCTGGGCAGTACAAGTGCACATTCCTTTTCTGATTGCGCATGCAGTTTCAAGACTGGGAAGTTCATGCAAGTTCGCAGAGAGACCACACCTCACCACTTTTGCCCCAGCAAGAAGCTGATCTAGGACCAGGATAGGATTCGTATGGAATCATGGATGTGGTGCTGTGGTTGTCATGCTCCTGTCGTTCGAAGGGGCGCAGTTGTACCGAGGCGGACCACGAACCAAAAGGGTGAAAGCATTTGGGAGTCTTCACCGTTGCTTCAAGCTATGGAGCTCCTTTGCTGTTTGGAATGGTGGGCCGGTAGCCACGTCGGGCCACCCATGGTGCTTGATATATCGGAGTGGATGAGCCCTGAACCGTGATTCGGGTGGTTGAACCTCTCAAGAAACTATTCCTGTGATGTTTGCCCGGGATACTGCCATTCTATCCTCATGTTTGTGGTAAGGCAGCCAGCAGCCACAATGTATGAAAGGACGTCACTGCTTCAAAGTATGCCGCATTATGCCGACCACCGAACTGACTGCTGACCCTTGGCTGGTTCACCAACACTCTTCGGCCTATGGCAAATCAGACTCGACACTGCATTATAAGCCAGACTCAGTCCCTGGAGATTCCTTCTTGATGCATAGCCAGTCATATGAAGGCTCACTTGGTGATTTGTCTCAGGACTTCAAGGAGAATGATCGGTTTATCAAAGGGGCATTGCATCAAGCGTTATAGTTCTAGGCCAATTGCAAATATTGCAACCTTTCCAAGTCTGCAGGATTAGGGGCAGAAACATTGTTTGCTTCAGATGGCTGCGCACCGTTCATCCCATCAACTCTGATGAACTTATAGTCTGAATATGTTTGAATCATATTAATTCTGACCGCTATGAATAGAAGATCTCAAGATCTCGATCTGATGATCAACTCTGGCTGAAGCCATTTCAATTCAAGCCCCAGTCAGCCCGTCATGGCGAGTTCGTTTGTTGTGCTAGCAGTGTGGAGTCACATGGCCATGGGAGCCAGAGCCTTCAGCTCCCCCATGGCCCTTGGGGGTGACTATGCCTCTCTTTCAATGAGACATCCAGATCATTCAGAATCCTTCAGCTTCAGCGCTGTCGACATTTCCGACCCCACAACATCAGTTGTCGCTTCGCTCCTCGACAACCAAGACCAACTCGGTGGTTTGGACATGGCCATCCAGGGAAACTACGTCTACCTGGTGGGAGACCGCTTGAACTCGACAGGTTTTTCCATACATTTGGAACTTTGCGACCTGTTTTTATTAAGAGTTGTGAGAATTTCTGACCTGGTGGGGTCAGAAATGCTCACAACTCTTAATAAAAACAGGTCGCAAAGTTCCACCCGGTGATTGCACACAGCATGCAAGTTCCTAATGGCACGTTGGCAAAGCATGGGTGTTCAACTAGCAGTGGCATCACCATTCGGGATGACTATGCCTATGTCCCGTGGGTTCTTTCGGTTTGGCAGTCGTCAACAGACCCAATGGCCCCAGTGATTCAATGGCTTGGATCCCTCAAACCTGTGTACTGCCACAATGGTAGGCTGCTGTCGTGGGTGACTATGCCTACATTTCCGGTTGGGGTAGATGGAATTTTACCACTTTGGGGTCGTGGCCTGACAGTGGTCAACATTTCAGATCCATCCGCCCCACAGCTCACGGGTTGGGTGCACTATGCAGATTATGATTATCCTACATTTACATCCTTTGCCAACTTTTTTACGGCAAGCATCGCCATTGTGGGTGACTATGCCTACATCGCCTTCTTCAACAAAGTTAATTTCTTGAACGGTTCTGACCGAAGCAGGCCACACTTGTTTCCTTTTCGAGGCGGTACATATGGAGGGTACAGATGGCAGTCTAGCTTGAACACAGGTATGGCAGTTGTGGGAGGCCATGCCTGCTTTGCTTTCTGATCCTGGACATGTTTTACAAACATTTCCATGCCCTATCACTACCCTGTAGAAGATTCAGATGTGGATGCGTGGGCCGTCGGCCCAGCGGCAGTCTTAGGGGACTATGTCTACATTGCCATTCCATCTGGCGTGGCAGTTTACAACATTTCTGTACCAACTAGCTGGAGCTTTGTAGGCTCAAGCCCAACTACAACAAGGACAAGCAGCACAATCACTACAGTGACAGGCACAGCCACAACAACTTTCGACACAAATGCTGCGCAAGTGGTGGCAACGTCAGCCTTGGCTATAGTTCTTGGTGTCATCACACACTTGCAGCATTGGCCTGCCTAGGAATGTGGAACTTTCTGTATTTTCTGTCCAGTTCGGTCTTTGACACGGAGCTGTGAATGTAGGAAAGAAATTGCTGTTTGTTGAATTAGTTTCTTGACGGCTTGAGAGCCGTTTACAGAGCACCAGTGGGCTGGCTACTTAAGGCTCATTGATTAAACGATGCTGCATTGAAATATGCAGCTGAATGCTTTTCAGCATTCCTGGTGCTGAGAAGTTGCATGCATTTGCCCAGTACAGAGGGCCTGCCGAAAGAGCCCCAGTGTGTCAAAGTTTCAAGTCAAAATTCGACCTGCAGTTCTTTTCACTGTGCGATGCGCATCGTGGCATGGTCACTCTGGAGCTGCTGACTCGCCCGGATGGCGTGAAAAAGTGGCGTGGTAATTCGTTGTTTCGGGCGCAGGCCTTGAGCAAACATCGTCCCATGGGAGATCAAGCATGAACTGCAGGTATCAACCTGGTTGAAAACCATGGTTCACAGATGTTCATTGATGTATCAGACGGGTTTGTCCAATGCTGCCACAAATGGCAGTTTCGCCAGTATATAAATAATCATGGCTATTATTGGAAGTAGGCGCCATCATTTCTGGACAGACCCACATAACATGTTGATTCTGTTTGCATTTCTTTATTTTGAAAGACGTGTGCAACTATAGTCTTTACAATAGTCTACATCGTTCATAGGCAATAGTCCCAAAATCGTTTCGACATCATTATATAATACGTATTCGGATAGATAGGTCGATGGACAGATAGATAAAGATAGATATGGATATAGGTATAGATTTGTACAGATATAGATTTAGATATAGACTTAGACATAGATATAGATTTATAGATAGATAGATGGGCAGAGATAGATAGATAGATAGATAGATAGATGGGTAGATAGGTAGGTAGATAGGTAGGTAGATAGACAGGATAGATCGACATATATCCACATCATGAATCATCTAGGCCAACCCGAGGCACGGAGGGCTTTGCGTCCTGGACGGCCTGCAGCAGCTACGGCCCATGACGCTCAGCGCACTTGCACCACTGATCCAGGAGCGAAAGGGGGGACCCAACCGTGGACGTCAGGAAGGAAACCAACCGTTAACCACCATTTAACCAGTCATTATCAGATATCAAGCACCAACTCCATAACTGAAGGAAACCAACAGTTGCGGATTTGTTTCTTTTTTCGTAGCGCCACATTCCAAAAGATTCTGAAGATGAAAGTCATCTGGCTGTGGGTCAGAACCCCGTACCCCTGGTTCCCCATCACTTACCATTGTTTTCCCTATTATTACTGGCTATTATCCCCCATTAGTTGGTTGGTTAACTGCTTGACCCATAGCCATATACTTGCTATATCCCCTATAGTTGCTAGTTATCATCCCCTATCATTAACCATTAACCATTAACCATTAACCATTGGTTACTTAATATTGACCCATAGCCATCTCTGGCTAAGGCTCAACCCCCAAAGTCAGTCAATGACACCTCTGATGTGTCCAGCTTTGGCCTCCCAGTGGGTCAGCCTCCAACCACCTGGCCTCACTGGTTTGAAGCATTTTTTATTTTCCCAAGCGGTTGGTGGTTGGTTGACTAACCATTTTTCATTAACATTGACAAGTGGTTGGTTTGAAGTATGAAATTTTATTAACTAACCAACCATTTACCCTAGTATTCATTAACTTAAGTGGTTGGTTGACGAACATTTTTCAGGTTGAAACCACCTGGCCCAGCCTCCAACCACCGGGGTCACAGGATCGCGAAGTCACCTTGTACGACGGTGTTCGCTTCATCTCCCCTTGGCGCTGGCCAAAGTTGGGCACCCAAAGTCCCGAGCTTCGGGTGACGCATCCCAGCTTTCGGCTGCTGGCCCTGGCAACGGCTCCCAAAGCGTCGCTGGGCCGTTGAGGACTCATGGGCTTGGAACAAGCCATGCACATGTGGATGATGATGGGGTAACAAGTCATCCATGTTGAGAGATTTTCTCCAATCTCTGGAGCTATTTCAGGCAAAACTGGTTGATCCCATGTTCCTAGACCGCTCATTCGTCCTGGTTTTCCAGCGCTGTTCATGGCGTCAAAAGGGTCGCCACTGCCCAGGAAGGGATGGTTGACCAACGAAGTGCTGCAGTTCTTCCATTTCTTCGTCTTGCCTCGCGAGGCCGATCTGCCCCTTGGCGCTCTGCCATCGATTTGCGGATGGCCATGCCACAGCAGATGTGAATCTGAACCATGGGATGCCAGGATGAGAGTCCAAATCTATGCAAATCTGAGGGGACATAATCAGTCATTATTGTGTACAATAAGACCGTACAATCAGACCCAGAACCATCGATTCATAGACTGTTGGAGGAAGATCTTCACTCTGCACCTTTCAACAAATGAACTCGAGAGACATGCATGGATAGATAGGATCACGGAATATGATCACAAAAGATTCAATCAGATGACCATCTCCGCCATGATGCACAGGTAAGTGATCAATTCACCAGCAGCTGGAACGGCGTAATGTTCAGCAGAATGAAATTATTGATCCAGTATTATAAGTACCTGGGATCTCCTTTGGCAAAGCGCCTACTCAAGAGTTGCTGCCCAGAATGGGTAAGCTTATGCTTTCCCGAATGGGGACAGCATACATGTAGAGACTTGTCATGACTTGTCCGCTTGTGGCTTGACAGGAAGGGTGCGAGTGATTTCACTTTCCATTTGTTCAATTTGGTGGTTTCTCAAAATAGGGGACCCCCAAATCATCCTTTATAAACATTTTTTGCAATAAACCAACCATTTTTGGGTTCATTCAAAGTGCGTGCAACACAAAATCGCCCGCTGGAGGAAAAAATCGGCTCTCTTCAACCAAGGGTGCCCACAGAACTACAAATAGAGCTAGAACATATCATGAAGCATAGAAGTAAATTCAAAACATCATGAATTCAGCAAGCTATAAAACTATATAAGACCAAATTCGAAGTAGCCATATACAGCTAAGACATTCCGAATTCTTTCCCTGGGTTCAGCTGGGTTGGTCCTGTTGTGACTCCAACAGCAGCAGCACCAAGGCAGCCGGTGCTGAGTGCATCGGTGCCCAGCTGTCCTCGTGACGTGCTCCAGCAGCTGCTGCAGCTTAGACGCCTGCTGCTGGAGGCCTCCATGGATCCAAGTTCGCCCTTGTGGTCTGGCCACGCGGCTGGAGGTGATCAATGACGACCTGCGGTGAGTTTCGTGGGCTTTGAGTTGATCATCGTGATCTGTGATCATCTTGGGATGGGATTAATTGATCCTGGTTTTAGTTGGTCATCTTGATTCAGATCATTGATCCTGCTGGATCACCATTTGAGTTGATCATCGTGATCTGCTGGTGAATTTCATTTTGGATGGGGTTATTTGATGACTGGTGCTATTCGAGGTACTAGCGGGGGCGAGGCCTATTTCGGGTTACGACTGACCTAGTTGCAGAAGTCAAAAGTTGAATCGGCCCAAATCGCATACCAATTTTCAGAATCGGAAAAATTCAACGCGATTTTCCTATGTTTGTAAATTTGGGACCAGAATTTGATCCTTATGGGATGTGCCTTGGAACAACCAGGCCATTCAGTAGTAGTCAGCGTTTTGGGAAGAAACAGTGAAGGCAGCTCCAAGGCTCCACTCGTAAAGCCATTGAAATGATTTTGGCAGAATAGGGTTTTGGAGACTATCCTTATGAAACAGAAATCAACAATCAAGTTTTGACATGTTCTTAATCAAAGCACGAACAAATCTATGTAATGGTACAAAAATGCAAACAAATCCATTTGACGAGAAAAAATGGGTCATCGCGATTTCATTCTATATCCGAAGCGTCTAAACACCAGCTTTGTGCCTGAGCTAGGGCTGCTGGCGTTTCTGAAATCATCAAGCGGAAAGGGAACGAACAACGATTTCAGGTTAGGGATGATCTGGCTAGTTGCGCGCGCAAAAAGTTGAACAGGTTCAACTCCAGCCCCCATTTTCCAACATGAAGGAATTCAATTCATTTCTTTTTGGAACGGAAAAAATATGAAAGTCAACCCGAACCAAAATCCCACCTTGTAACCCAGGACCTGAATACATCAAAGCGAAGCGTTTCATGAAAGTCACACATCGGCCAACAACAAAAAATGAAGTTGATGGCATCAATCCACGCCAGAAAGAAATCGAACCTGAAAATGCAACTATAAATACAAGCCACCTGGACAAAAGTGCGTTTTTTTGCACCTGCCAAACAATGTTTGCCATGCGAATCAATATATAAGAATACATAAGACTTTCATGGTGAATTTTCAACATTCTCTCCATATACAAAAAAGTGCCTGCACGTGCCCGCAAAAGACGTTTGCCTGAACCTGCTACGCCCATCAGGTGGGAACGTCTGCTGTGGTGCTAGTGACCATGTTCTGAAGAAAAGTTGGTTCCACCTTACCCACACTCTGCCCGGTTTGGGGGTTGAATTGTGAAATGCACGCCTGTGGGACCATGTTTGAAACCTGAATTTGAGCATGCGCTGAAAGTTTCCATTTTCATAGACACAGCTTAGAACTTCAAGGCAAAAATACACTTTGAAGCAGCCATGACTGCCTCAAACCACTAGCGACAAAACTCATGGAATCATTGGCATGCCCAGCCATGCTGTACCAACTGCAGTTTGTTCATTTTTTTCAAGCAGATTTGGCCAAATTAAGACGCGCAAACTAATTATCCCGGCCCTACTTCATAAATGGTCGACATCGAAAAATTTTGTTGGGCAAAAGGTGACATTGACTTCTATATAACACAAGGACCCAGGCAATTGACACTACAATGTAAGTTGTGTCAAGGAGATACAGCATGTTGGAGCAAATCTGCATATGGCGGCCAGTGCAATGATCTGCTAGATATTAGTCAGATTTGTTTGTCCCCTTTAGCTTCCACAGACCTGTTCGCGCCACAAACACACGAAAACTCCCAGTGAGCATTTGTTGTTCTTGTGGAAAAGGAACCCAACAGAATAGGTTATTTCCCGCCTTTATATGGTATTGTTCGTATTGTTGTTTAACCATTGTTCTTAAATCGCTGCTGTTCAAATCGAAAACAAAGTATAATTGATGCGGTTGCCTTTTCTAAGCTTGGTAAAGTGAAAGGGATAAAATCTGCAAAGCGCAGTAGGCTAAGCTGCAACATCAGCATGGAAAAAATCATGCGATTCTCTAGGTTTGCCAGTTTGCTCACACATACTGTATTTTTGAATGGTTCGTGAAACTATTTGAATGAGTGGGCCAAAATCAAGTTTGCACACATAGGACAAGTTTGTACAAGGGTACATACAAAGTTCGGACAATGATCGTACAATGATCGTACAATGATCGTACAATGGCAAAAAAGTTCGTACAATGTTCGTACAATTTCCGTTCAAAGTTCGTACAATATTGTACGAACTTTTTGGGCATTGTACGAACTGTGCTGCCATTGTACGAATACAGTCAGAAAGGAAAGTCTCAAACGACTCTTTGGCCTACAGCCTCAAAAAATGGAAACTTTTGAGAGAAGGTTCTGGCAGTTCTTGTTTGAGTGATTTAGCCGAATGCGCTGGGCATTGAACTTTTGGCATGTGTTTCGGACCCTGCATTCTTCCCTGCGTGCTGTGGGCGAAATTGTTCACGATATTTCATGATGCAATGCTAGGCCTACGCCAGGACTTGACATGTAAACCAAAAAACAAAGCGGCATCAAGTACACCGGAAATTCTGGTGAGAGCGAGTATGCCGCCCGATTTGATTAAGTTGGCATAGTCAAATGCAACCGCTGCACGGACCAGAGCTGTGGAAGGTTATCTTCCAAAAATATCACCTTCTTTTGTCTTCTCGTTTGAACACAAGCGTGCAGGTAGCTGCAAGTGCAATATTTTTCTCTTTCAGCCCTGCAACTCAAAGAAATCTCAAAGAAAAGAAGTCCATTGCAAGCTATTGCGCGCAGACCGGCAACCAGAATTTGAACAAGTAAAGCCAATACTGGTCCCAAAAATGGAAGGCATCAAGAGCGCTCAATTTTGAAGGTGGCACGAAGCAAATATGATGCGTTTTCCTGTCTACATGTGTCTCGGCACGAATTAACTTTCCTGTTTCCATGTATCAGAGCAACAACAATGCCCATACATGACAAGGACATATTGTTCGTTTGCTAGACAACTGGTTCCCCAGCAAAGGTTTGTTTCTATTTTTGGACTGTCCCAGAGCTGCCTATTGTCTCCAAATGTTGCGTGGATGTGCCAAATTGTTTCTCATCCTATCGATATACTTGAACGACTTGATGGGGTGCGCTGTTTGGTTGTAGAATGAATTTCGCCAGCCTTGACCATGGCAAGAAAGCGCAGAAGTAACCGGATATTTTCCAACAGAAACCGCATTTCGGTTTCATAGCAGCTACGGGCCTTGAGGTTTTGATTTCGTTGTCAGGAAACCGATGTAGGAGCCAGTGCTTGGAAAGTGGGTTTATGTCCGCTAAGCTCCGGGGACTTGAACATGTGGGTCCCAAGTTTTGTTTACACGTGTATTAAAACATGTACTGTGAAGTGTCTATGACACTGATGACCCTTGTCAAGTCTACAGAACAAACTAGTGCTAATCACATTCAAACCGTTCCTTAACCACAATACATTGATTTTGTTCCATCATGGTCCGCATATTCTTTGCATGGCGCGAGCTTGCACTCCCAAGCGCTTAAACATTGTAAATATTCAATTTACAAATGCAATGCACGCAAGAGCCAAGTCTGGCGAAGACAAATGCTTGTCAAAACTGGCCCCACAAAAAAACAAACGTTAGTCATTTACCTCAACTATAACTCACCTATGGTGATTTTTGGTGTATGGCCCCAAATCATCAACCCAAGTATCAAAAAGGAAGTATTGGCAAATCTGAGAGCGCGTGCTACCGTGCTACTCGCAATTGCGCCATGTTTGAGTTTTTTTGAGCGGGCCCCTCCAAAAATGAAATAAATTCCTTCATTTGGGAAAATTGAGACTGGATTTGAACCTGCTTAACCTTTTGCGAGTTCCTAATGTGACGTCAACCCTGTTCATCTCTCCTCATGGTTCTTGAAGGGATGTGGACGCCCGAGTCGCAGACATTATTGTCTTGCACAATGCACATTTAGGATTTGACAAAAGACCTCCAGGGTGATGGTTGGCTAGATTGTGTTTTCTTCTCCTTCATCTTTTCAAAAAATATATCAACTCTATGATTTTGGTATATAGGCAAATGTTCACTCGTAAGCAATGAGAAAAACATCCACCACATAATTTGGGAACTCAAGTCAGGTGTTCAAGCCCGAACGCTGACAAACCACAAAGCCAAGATCTAAAATCTTGAAATTGGGAAAAAACATAGCGCGCGCTACTTGCCCATCTGCCGAAATCATCTCACCCCCGTCAGTAATTCGAGGACCGATTTTTGAATTGATGATGGACTTGATGGATTTTATAGTCCCTGAATTTCAGGGAGTTCATAGGTGCAAATCGCTCTAAAAGTTGATGCGTCATATCATATTGGAAATTTCTTTGGTCAGATGAGGGCCACGTGGTTTCTTTGCTAAATGCGGTTGTGGAGGTGGAGCTCCGTTAGATAGGACAAGTGTTGGAAAAGGGTGCAGAATTTGTGGCAAGATTCATTGAATTGATCTGGCTGGTGGTTGGAGGGAGCGAGGCCGGGAGCTAGGGGTATCCCGTTCTGGCCCTTCAAAGGGGGAACCAAGGAGCTACCAGACGGGTTCTAACCAAATGCTAGTGATGAATGTGTTTTATTTGGAGTTTCGACCAGCCTCCTCTTTGAAGGCCTCAAAAGTGAATGCATTGGGCTGCCTGAAAAATGAATTTCGGATAACGGATGTAGGCTTTCTGGTACCATTGTGAGAATTGCACCTTGGGTACCTCGAAGCTGCTTATTGAAGAAGTTTGGGATATTTATGGCATATTTTGGTTTTGTTTCCTGCATTTTTCAGGCTCTGTTGGGCACTCTCGTCGTGGGTATGAGGAGTTTTGGTAAGGCAATCCCTTATATATAAATTGCGTCAAATGCACCACGAAATGTGACGCTCCTCACTATCAGGCAGATGTTTGCTCATATAGTGAGTGAGCTGACCTGAGACCATGGCAATGCTGAGGAATTCGCCACATTGCATTCTATGACTTCGAGGGCTTAAGAGGCGCCAACATAGATTGGCAATGGTAGATCCTGCTATTGACAACCCCGCCGCATTTGACGTTACACCACCAGCTATGATAGAAGCAGTGCTGGTTTATTGGCATGGGTTTGTCCCAAAATGGTATACCCTCCAAACTGGCGCTTTCCCTATCAAACATGGTGATTTTTCGATGGTTCGTAGGTACTGCCATTTATGGACAAACCCACATGCATCCGCCACCCTCGTTTCTTGGTTGTGCAGGGGGGCCAGCGCGGCCAAGGTCAAAACCCTTTGGACACGCAAGGCGCCATCCATCCTACAGTCATGCTGTCCCTCCGCGCCCTGTTGCGTGCAGCTCGTTTGGCAGCCAACAATGCCACGCAGGACGCTGGCGGAGGTCATTGGATGCTGGTGAGATCCCAGGATAGGTTACAGATGGTCACAGCCTGCCGTTGGCACAGGATGTGGCGGATTATTTGCAGTCCGCCTTGATGTTGGAGTTCATGCCACCCAATGAAAGTGCAGCGTTGACGAAGATCATGCAATCTTCAGGCTTCACTGCAAGGTGCCACCGCTGCCGTGACAGCCGTCCAAAAGAAGTATCAGCCCCCCACAAATGCACTCGCATATCAATCCTATGACGGCGATGGCAAAAACATCTTATCGAACGCTGTACTCAGGCACAATCACAATCATAATCACACAGAATACGCACACAGACACACACACACACAGATATATATATATATATAGCCATACAATCATATTATATACATAGATCTATACTGTCTACCCATTGACAATCAACATTGATAATCAACCCCCATTGGTACAAAAACCAATTCCTAGGTACAAGGCTTTGGAAGCTTAGGCTATGTATATATATATATAAACATAGCCATATAATCTACATAGATCTAAGGTTTACCCATTAACAATAAACCCATAGATCTAAGGTTTACCCATTAATAACTCATTAGATGATACAATAGATATATTTTAATTTTTATCCATTGGGTATAATAGCCATATTGTATACATAGATGTATTTTAATGTTTATCCAATAAACCTATAGATATTTATAAAGATAATAAACCCATTCCTAGGTCCAAATCCCTTGGACTGGGCGCCCCACCGGACCTGCGCCGCGTAGGCCGCGTTCCTTGCGCTTGGCGTCTGCCGCGCAGCTGGTCATCGAGGCGCCGACGCCGGGAGAAAACGCGGTGCTGCGCATCGGCACGGCCAAGGGTGCGGTGCCGGTGCCCAAGGAGAGCGCCTTGATCCCGGAGACTCGATGGTGGGTGCGCTGCGCCAAGGGTGGATGATGGATGTTGGATGATGTTGGATGATTATGATGGTTGGGTAACGGTTGGGTAATGGTTGGGTAATGGTTGGGTAATGGTTGGGTCATGGTTGGTTGATGGTTGGATGATGGTTGGTAAATGGTTGGATGATGGTTGTTTAATGGTTGGGTAATGGTTGGTTGATGTTTGGTAATGGTTGGTAAAGAAGCTGGTTAATAAGCTGGTCAATGATGGTTGATGATTGTTACTGGGTATGATGAATGATGGTAAATGCCAATATTATGGTTGATATTCTGGATGATAGTTCATGGATGGTCATGGGAATAATTTCCAACAGATGGCTTGATAATGGCTGATGGGTTGGACGATTTTCTTGATGGCGCAATGGTGATGGTTCGTGGCTGCATAGTTGATCACAAACTAATGATTGTCTAATAGCAATGATTAATAACAAATGGAGAGAAAATAACAATGGTTGGCAATAACGAGGGTTAATGATGGTTAACAAAGCAAAGACATTATGTGAAGTCATTAGTGACAACTAGTCACCATTGATTCATGGTTAGTGGGAGATCCACATGTCACGACGAATGTTTCAACCAGATGACTTTTCGCAAACTGGTGCTGCTGATTGTTCAGTGATAGTTCGTAATACCAATGGTGAACAATGGTTAAGAATGGACAGATTACTAAATGATAAGTACTTTATGTTGAATGATGGCCAGGGATAATTAATGATGGTTGACCAGAATGCAGGGAGTATGATGGTTAACAGCTAGTGGTTCCTAGTGGCGAGTGGTGGTCAGAAGCACTGGAACTCGGATGACTCATGGCTGATGGGAGATCCAGCTGACCGATGTTTCAGGGAAGGTAACCTGTGCATGAACGAATGGAAGGTGGTTCGTTAATGTAAATGGCTATGAGTCAATATTGACCAACCAATAATGGTTAGTAATAACCAACAATAATAAGGGAAACAATGGTGAATGATGGGGAACCAGGGGTACGGGGTTTTGACCCACAGCCATGTAAATCTCAAAAAGTAGTTGCTGGATGCGACGTCCATTTGCCATTGGCCTGATAGTTCACTGGCTGCCTTGATTTCAGGACCATGGTATGCTGGAGGCTAGCTGTTCAAAAGCAATCAAAGTAACTATGTAGCTCAGTCAGTTCACATGCGAAATCTGGATGACATATTAACACATTGCATCACATTGTAGAATCTTTTGATCAGAATCTATCGAATGATGCTGAACACTGGCCAGCTCCTTATGTACGTGCTTGGCATGTTTGGTGCATGTCGTTGTTTCAGTGGTGGAGCCGCCGGTGCTGCCACCACGGAAGTAAGTCATGATCAATTTCCTCACAGCGAATCAGTGAAACACGTCAGTCAGTCTGCTCAATCCCTCCATTTTGTTGCAGACTTTCTTGTCTAGCAACCATTTCTTTCTTATCGTTTCTCGACGATTCTTGTGTCCTTCAACATCCGTGGCACATCAGGAAACAAAGTTCTTCGACAATCCGCAACTTTGAGGAGATTGTTTGCCGTTTCTTTGTTTTCATGTTTGCTGGGTTATGTATAATTCGTGACTTTACCACATTGTAGGTATTGTAGGAAATGTGTCAGTATCAATTTTGCGTTGTCAGGAGGCTTGGGGCCGCAATGACTGAGCTTTTCTGATACCGTGGTTCACTCCTAATCGCTGCGTCTTTCACAAATCACTCGCAATCACCATCCCAATTTAGTCTTTTGTCAAAGGGCACTCTTGAAAGACTAGCAGGTGCTTCTGTTTAAGGAGTCGTACTGGTTGCTTCTTTGTTTTCATATTTCTTGTGCACCTGCATGAACCCACATGTCTGTCACGACATGTCTGTCACATCAAGCTGCTTGGTTCAGCACCTAAGCCTCAAGTTGAGGCAACAGACTTTGTCCCTGCACGACATGCTGCGGGACATGTCAGCGGGCGAACATTTGCTGCTGATGGGCAACCAGGGCGTTGGTCACTTGGGAGAACCCACGGAGTGATCTTTTGCGGTTGCATGTGTCAATCACACTTGTACATGCACGTATTTGATTGTTTTTTCCATGTGCATATAATAGTTGTGCAGTGTCGATTGCAGATTCATTGCTTTTTATTCATAATGTTTCTTTTGGAAGTACTTAATTGCGTCCAATGATAGATATTCAGAAGCACCTCTTTGCTAGGCAGCCATCATCACATCGACACCGACATGGTTTTCAGCCTTTGACATTTTTGCATACTTGGCGAATCTGCAGCGAATGTGGCAGCCCCACAACTGAGGCAAGAACAAATTGATCGACCGACTCTTGATGCTGCTTCACCGTGAGCGTGACTGGGGATGGTTTCAATGGCCCAAGTGGGCAGGGACTATCTCCAAAGTCGGCCCTGAAATTGCATGACGATGCCATCTCTTTGATAATTTTCAATCATCATGAGCACTTTATGTTCGACTTCGGCTCAACCTCAATATTGCCCCGCCCACACACAACTCCCGCACAGAACTGAGACATGGATAGAAACTGAGGGCAGTGTTCCAGAGATGCTAGGCTTGCTACGTGAGGCTTGACACATTGAAACTTAAGGTAGCAAAGCCGTTCGCCACGATTGATAATGTTTGATTCCTTTACCTGTGAGCATCAGTGGTTCAGTTTTCATGTTTGCACTGGAAAGCTGTGGAAGCGACAACTTGGGGAGTCTGGGCTTTGCTATGCTTGTTATGTTGCGGCCTATCCCTTGTTAGTTTTGGAGTTCCTTTAGGGAGGCCATGAACTGTTCCTACTCAAGTCTACTACTTATAGTATCCTGATGATATCCTATAGCATATAGTAGCTGTTTGGTGGTTTTCCACGTTTTTTACTTTCCCTAGTAGTTATTAACAACGGGTTGGTTGACTGATATTTTTCGTGGGGGTTGAAAACACCAACCAGGTAGCCACTTGAACCACCAACACCTGGGCCCAGGTGAATACATTCAGCTCCATCGCGATACGACTGTGGGATCCCTAACTTTGGTCCCAACCCTGCGCAATGGCGTGGTGTCCTTCGATGACTCGCCCCTGGTGACTGGGCTCCTGAAGCAACCAGGTTGGTGTTGGTGAACTCATGCAATGTGAAATCACAACTGATTAGAGTATTTTTTTCATCATTTGTTCCTCATCAAGTGATTATAATCTGCTTGATGTTGATCTAAATCAACTGGAATGATGTTGTTTAATTATTTGTTCTTCATCATGCTCAATATCAAACGACTTCTATGCGCCTTCGCTGCCTCTCTAATCTTTCATGTGTGACGGGCAGCGTTACGGGGGGCCGCCAGCAGCCGTACTCCAAGTTGGAGCTGGACTCATCCCATAGCACTGCCAGGCACCAGCGCCGTAGCACCGACGTGAGGTGAAGTCCATGCTGCACGGCCGTGTGCTGGTGATCGATGAGTTCGATAAGGCCCCGACGGAGGTGGTCCAGACCCTCAAGGGACTTTTGTACCTTGGTGCTGCCGCCGTGGCATGCCGTGTTGAACCCAGCGAGGATCTGTGGAGGTCCGGGGAGAAATTGTGCCTTTCTTAGGGTGTTCTGCGGGACGTTCCCTGTTTGGTATCTTTTTTTGGATGATGATGATGATGATGATGATGATGATGATGATGATGATGATGACGACGATGCTGGTGGTGGTGGTGGTGGTGATGATGATCATCTTGTATCATTGTGTAGTTTTCCCCTGCAAACGGCCGGGAGGTGTACCCGCACCCGCGTTGAGGTACCCTCAGGGCAAACCCCAGCGCAGCCCTCGCAAAGCAATAGGTATTCTCAATGGAACTGTTGACATACGGACTAGGCCCGAGCACGAGTGAGCTAATCAAATATGAAACTGAGGCTGCCCTAAAATCGTATCATCTCCAACCACCCCCAAACAGTTTTTCTAATGGAAAATCGCCGGGGATGCTTGGCAAAATTATGGTCACCTGTATCTTTGTCCAGAGATTTGGTTCACCTACACGTAGATTAGCCCAGAAATGCACGGAAACGGATGATCACATTTTTTTCCAGGAACCCAAGTGGGACATCACCGCTACCCGCGCATGTGAACTGCCAGGGTCAGCTGCCAATCGCACCGCGTCCAAGGCAAGATGGGGAGATCCTTCTGGTGGATGGGCGTCGTTTCGGCGCTGGCGGCTGGGCGATCCACCCCAAGTTCCAGGTGGGACACTGGGAATTTGTTGGCAGATCCAGCTGGTAGTGGATGGTAAGCTGAGAATTGGCAGCTGGTCATGGATAACTAGCTGGTGATTCTCAGGGAGCGGTTGGCAGCCAGGGGTATCCCTAAATCCCTTTAAAGGGGGAGCTAAAGAGCTACAGGGACTGGTGAAACCAGATGGTAGATAAGATTGGGCTATCATTGGACAATATTAGGAAGAATGGTCGAGAGAGGGTCTGTGATTGGGAATGGATGGTCAAGAATGACAAGAATGAAGAGAGATCCAGCTGTGAATCAACCACCAGTTTGGCCGCCATAGCTGATGATTTCGCTTCAAAGACAGGGTTGCTATCAACATTCATTTACATTGCATGCTACATTCGCATATGATGAATATTTGGGATTCAAGATTCTTTTGCTTCATTCGAGGGAAGATGATGATATCATCCTACTTTCTTTTATGAATCACAGCTCATCAGTATTCAGCAACTATCATCAACACAAACACTCTCATTCTGGCTCATTCTCATTCATTAATATTACAAGTGAATCATTTCACAAGTTCAGCCTCTCTCAGAACCCTCTTTCATACGGCCTAGAAATTCTTGGTTGTAATCATGATAATCATGAATAGCCATGAGCAGCCATGAATAGCCATGAATAGCCATGAACAGCCATGATATATCATGATCATTCGTGAAATATGTCCCAGGTGGTGGCCCTTGCAAATCGCCCTGGATATCCCTTCCTTGGCAACGACTTCTTTCGAGAGATGGGGGATTGTTGCTCTGCATCCATGGCGGCATCCACCAAGCCACACTGTTTGCCGTTGCTTGTGGGGTACCCCAAGGCAGTTGAGAGGTCCAAGACGAACAGGATGAACAGGTCCAGAATTTTCTACCTGGGTACGTTTTGTATTTGCTCATTCTTCCATGTATGGATTCTTTGTTCTGTTGGGACTTAAGTGTGGCTCTTGTGGTGTCTGGAAGTTTCTTGATTTCTTGGTGCCTCTTACCTTTTTATTGGTTGATCTTTGGCCTTTCTGACTTCTTGGCTCGAGTGGATTCTTGGTTCGGTGTCTTTCTGCCTGCCCAAAAGATCCCCTTCAAGGACCATATCACAAGCCGTGTAGGCGCCGGCCCATGATGAGTCCATGACATGACGCATGCCAACATCCTGGTGGAACCAGCTGACGTGCCGAGGCTTCGCTTGCCATGCCATTCAGAATCCCGACCAAGACTCCGAGGTGGCCATGCTGCAGCAACTCGGCGCTGGGATGGGAAGATGGGCGCTACCATGGCATTGTTGTGGCTTCATGTCGGGCAATTTCAGCGGGTTTTTGGACATCATCACCCCGAACAGGTGCGTTCCAGGGGAACTGGTACGGTTCAATCATGTATAATCATGTAAAATATGCGTGCATTTGGGTGTAAGTGTATTCGTGTGTGTGTGCTTTACTTACTATGTGGAAGCAATTTCAGCCGCTGCCATCCCCATACTTGGCACACTTGTCCTGGGTTAAGCCCAAGCTGCACGCAACATTGCCAGAATTTGGGACATGAAACTCCACATGCAATTTTTTCGTTTTCACCTTTAAGATGGTTACCGCAAGCCATCCGAAGCGCCGCATTTCTGATTTCCATGCTTGCTACTTCTCTATGTTACGATCGATATGCTTTTTTCCACTTTTCCATTGTTTCCATGTTTGCTATCTTTAAAAAGCTAGCAATCTATGTGATATCTACTTCTATCAAGCTAGCAATCTATGTAACGAGCAGTTAGCTTCCGGTTTTTCTTGTCAAACAAATCGGATCCCTGGACGAAGTGAAGCCCCTGGCGGGCTCGGTTCCTGCGGCCGCGAGGTCCTATGCTCCTGACGTGCCCCTGGAGCTCCTCCGCTTGTTGTCCTCAGCTTTCACCGAGCTACGGCAGCTGGTGGAGGCCCTGGTGGAACCAGTCATGGAACATCCATCGTGGTCGTTTGAAGTGGTTGACCCCTGCGTTTAAGCCTGGGTTTGGGTTTGCCCCTGAGTTTATTCCTGGGTACCCTAGGTTTACCCAAACCCTGGATGATGGAAGATGACGGCTAGTGGCCACGAGGTCCCTGAGAGCCAGGCTGGAAAGTTGTCATATCCCTACTCGACCCGTGAGTTGGTCAACCTGGTCCGTCACCTCCAAGAGTTTCCCCATGACGCCCTGGGCGAAGTCCTGGAACCTCGGTGGCCGCTGGTGCACCCCTGGGATCTTGGAGATATGGCGAGCTGGGCTCGTAACCATTCAGAAAATGGGTGAACATCCCCATCAGTTCGACCAGTAACTGGTCAGATGTGAAGCGCCAGGTGTACAGGGGCCAGACCGACCCAGAGTGAGATCAGGGTTGGTGCCAAAATGCCGATGAACGTGTGGCTTTGTGGCGCTCGCCTCCAGGGGGGCCCAAGTGCCTACAACCCCAGTGGAGCTTGGGCCCACCATGGCCCACCACCCTGTGACCGAGGAAAACGTCTTCGCCTTCGATGCCTACGACTCGGAGCTCCGGCGTTTCGTCTGGGAGATCCTCCAACGGCACGGTCTGCCCCTGGATCCAGCGGCCCGAGCTGCGCCCCGACTGCCAGAGCAGTTGGTGGTGTCAGCCCGGATCCGTGGACACCTGCGGCGGAGCGAAGGACGGAGACGGATCGACCATTGGGGGAACTCACCCTGTGGATTGCCATGGGTTCATTGGATTGGTTGCCATATGTTGGGCATGGATTACTTATGGAATCTTATGGATTATGTTTTATAAAACTTGCATACCCCATTTTTTGATGACCGTGACAATTTGTTTATTGATTGGTTGCCATGGATTACTATGGGTCACCAAATCTTTTGAATGGTACGATAGGGAAAGCCTAATGAGTTTCTATCGTTGCTTCCGTTTTTCCCTTGTTGCTTTGCCGTTGCTAACTCAAGCTGGCTCAATTCTCTACATTTCCGGCACTCCGCACATCTTCTAGAAAAGCCATGGGTGGGTGCGAGAGCAAGGCGACTTCCGAGAACGAGATTAAGGTGGAAGTCGGCCTGTCCACGAAGTCAGTTCAAAAGTTCGGATGGATTCCTGATCTTCCGGACCACCGCGACCTTCACATGACATTCAAGCCTGTTGCGGCTCCTAGCCATATCCAGAAGAAGAAAGAGGGAGACAAAGAACATGTGGACTTGAGGCCTCAGAACGGTGGCTTCCCTATCTTCAATCAGGGTCATTTGGGCAGCTGTACGGCAAATGCCTTGGCAGCAGCCTTCCACTTCACCCTTCACAAGATGACTGTTGAGGGCCACCCTGAGTTCAAAGACTTCACTCCCAGCCGGCTCTTCATCTACTACAATGAGAGGTATGTGGAGGGCAGCGTGGACAAGGATGCCGGAGCCATGATTCGCGATGGAATCAAAGTCATGGAGAAGCTGGGTGTGTGCCCGGAGAGCATGTGGAAATATGACGATGGCCCAACCTTCTTCAAGACTCAGCCGGAGAAGCAGTGCTATGAGCTAGGGCAGAAGTGCAAAGTGAAGGGCTACGCACGTGTTGCACAGGATTTGAATCAGATGAAGCAGTGCATCAAAAACGGCTACCCCTTCGTGTTTGGCTTCACAGTCTTGACCAGCTTTAGCGATGAGCAGGTGGTGAAAACCGGCAAGATGCTCATGCCCCAGCAAGGGGACAAGGTTCGCGGTGGTCATGCAGTGACTGCCGTTGGCTTCGATGACTTTCAGCAAGTCTTCATCGTGCGCAACTCATGGGGAGAAGACTGGGGTGACAGGGGTTACTTCTACATGCCCTATGAGTACATTTGCCACCCGCAGCTGGCTCAGGACTTCTGGGCCATCAACTTTGTGGAAGACTTCAAGGAAGCAAAGACGTCCAAGTAAGAGCCAGCACTTCCTTTTTTTCGGTCGTCCCCAAAAGGGGTTTAGCCGATTGCAGCATCCGAACACCGGGCAGTTCCCTTAAGAAAAAGGAGCCCCTGGTGTCTCGGGTGCAACACTGTATAGCATCAGCTGCACATCAGGGCAGTCTGGACTTTGTTTGCGTGGAGGTGTGCCGTCAAAAAAAACTGACCTTCATTTGTTGTTGATATTCGCCAGCTAAACATCTGTTTCTGAGCAGTGGCAAAAGATCCAGTTGTTGGTGTTAACCGGCCTGCTTTCCAGCCTGTCAGCCTTTATCAACCACTTGTTGTTAATACTGGCTGGTACCATCTTTTTCTGCAGCTATTAGTTCATAGTAGGGGTTTATCAGCCACTGCTGGCTGATGCAAACTAAAGTATTCACCATCATTAATTAACGGGTTGTTGTTGTTGTTGTTGTTGTTGTTGTTGTTGTTGTCGTGGTTGATGTTTCTCGGTTGCTAGTTGGCAAGATGGTCAGGAAGTCACTACTGCGGCACTTTACCAGTTGATGAATCATTCCGAAGCAGCCTGTCAAAATCCACTTGGATTAACCCTTCGTTGTCAAGACACAATTGCATCCTATTTAGCCTAATCTGTTTACCTCATATTCTTTTGGTTGAACCATTCTGAACCAACCTACTAAGCGTCATCAAAGCTTCACAAACGTTTTAAGCGTCTCAACCCTTGGTTCTGACCACGGTTCTGAAGCCATGCTGGGCCCAGCGGTGACCACCAGGATCTCTTCAGCTCCCAACGCGCTGGGAGCGCCTGGAACAGCAGTGGGGCCAAACCTGGCGAGGGAACGCGGACGAGGAAGGCCAGGTGATGGTGGTGGGGCACCCCGGGGCGCGGGTACCCTGGGGTGGTCACCAACGGATCTCCCTAGTAAGATGGATAGATTGGATAGCTTTGTGCAGGTTGAGGTGGGACAGTTCATTCTGGTCACTTTTTCGGAGCCGTTGTGTGTATTCAAAGCCACTGGGTTGTCACACAGAACACTTGGGGTGAAGAAGCTGGTGAAATGGTGGAGAAAATTTTGACATTTCGGACGACTGGGATGCCATGTTCATGTCAGCCATCAAGGTTGATCAAGCGGTGTTAATCAACGTGGGATGCAGCCCTGAAGCAGTTGGTGGTGTCCGGTTTGCCTCGCGATGGAGCCCAGGTATAGATTCCACTTAGCTAGGGGGTTCTGGGGCGGCTCCACATGATGGAATCCGGTACGAACTGGGATCAGGGCCTCTAGGTTTTCACCGATTTAGCGACGATGATTACTCATCATGAGCCATGATTTACCATCATTAACCATCAGTACCCTTCATTACTTGCCATCATTTGCCAAGACTAGCGAGCTTAGTTGAACACTCACCATGACTACCACCAGGTGAAGCCGGTGCAGAGTGGCAACCGGTGGACGTGCACTCGGCTAGGGCCTTGCGCTTTTCTGAGGAGGAGGGGGGAAAGGGGCGCTTTTCGGGCGGCCAGTGACCGATCAGTGGCTCCAAGCATTGCCCAGCGGAATCAAGGCGTTACAGGAGGCTACAGAGAGAGAGGAGGCATAACTAATTCGATACATGAGCTGTTAGTGGTGGTTACAATGGCTGATAATAATGGTAGATAATCATGGTTAATGGTTCGGGTTAATGATTTCGATACATGAGCTGTCTGGCGTTTTATGCATCTGAAATCCCCTCTCTCTACATAACTATGTGTATTGTATGTGGCACTATTCAGACATTTCAACATGTAGACAGAGAGAGATAAACCAATTAGAATACATGGGATATTTTTATGTACTGGCCTCGTTGATGTCCATACCTTTATGATCTACCTTGTGGGTCTTGGTGTTTTCACAAGATGATAAGAATGCCAAGAGCAAGTATTTGTTCGTTTATTCGTTTATTACATTGTATTTTGGTCTTGGTGTTCTTGTTGCATGTCTTCGTTCGTTTCCTGCCAGGAGCTCTGGTTTCGATTGGGTTCAGTGACCAAGGAGGGTGTTCTCATCCGAGGCGCCTCAGCTCGCAGCGACATGAATGATGTAATTCATGAAATTAATTCAGGTGACAACTGAGTGCAAGCACCGTAGTCTACGCAATTGTTTCACATATTTCAGGCATCATCCAATGGCTTAAGTTCTTCACTCACCATTCGACACACCTGCCTCCGCCAAGCGGTTGGTATGAGTGTTAGGGCCCAACCAATGAGAAGCCCTGGCAAAAAAAAAAAAAAACTGTCAGAACTCAACTATAGATTCTAGGCCAGGCATGTCTGTAGATTTGACTTCGGAATCTTCACTACCACGGTCCTGGCCCTCTCACAGAGCAAAGATACACTGATACACACACACACACACCTGAGAATGGATATGCCTGAACATAGCCACGGGGGCATCAAAACTGCAGATGTAAAGCCAAAAAGCTGTAGAGGCAGCCACTTCACAGATATTGAATGCTGCCCCCAAGAAAAGAAACCTCATGCCCTGAAGAGGTTGTTTATATGCGAGGTCTTCAGGGTTCTTAAAAACTGATGTGCGAATCAAAGGCATGATGGCGGAGAGACATCAGAGACAAACCCAAACTAGGCGTGCCAAGGAAGCAGCAAGCTCAACTCTGTAGGCTAAACTCATCACCACATGGAGCTATTCATATTTTCTCGCAAGCCAACAAGTGGTGGTGTTGTGTGGCTCCCATGTTTGGAGTACCGGAGCAAGCAATCCTCCATGCACCGCGCTTCCAGACGAGCATCAACAGATCTCACCCCCACCAGCACCACCAGCTGTGCCGAGGGCAGAATCCCTTGACCGGATCGTGGTTGGGCAACCTGCTGTGCATGGCATCGGCTGAAAACATGCTTTGCATCCTCAGCAGTCAGTACCTCGGAGCAAGTGCAACGACCCGGTGCAATGGTTCTAGCGCTGATTCTTCTGACATGCGACTGGTGTGTGGGCTGTGGAATGTTCACACGCATTTGCACACATTTTTTTGATGCTTAAGTTATGACCCATAGCCCATACTCATATGATTTCCCTGTTCATGCTTAATGGTCGCCACCAATACTTAGCCCCAGCACCATCCTGGCTGCGTTTTCCAGGGTTTTTTCCCACAAGATTGGACCGACTGGATACTTTCAGGCCGTTCAAATACCCCCAAATCATCCAATATGAATCAATTTAGTAATGAAACAACCATTTTTGGGGTTCCCTATGGCTTGAGAAACAGCGGTTGTTGGACTGAAATCGCTCCATGACATGGCCCTGCCATAGGATGATTTTGCACGTCTACGATTTGAAGACCCAGCTGCGCCGGCAGCTCCCTTTGGCATTGAACGGGCATGGCACCCTTCAGAGCGGCAGCATCGGGAGCAACGTGGCCATGGTATCTCTTCAAGGTGGCCATGGTCACTGAGCCGTTGACATTGATGGGTGCTGAAGAGGTATGGGGGTATGCAGACCGTATCTAGTTTAGCATTCTGTTTGAATGGGGAGTCAGGAGGAGTCAGGAGCTATCATGTTTTTGTAAACCACATGATAGGTTAGTATGTTGGACTTTGAAGAATCCAAACTGATTGACATCCCACCAGACTTCCGTTTGTGGTTTTGATGCGGCACCCAGATTGCAGTTGTTTCGACCCGCACTTAAGTGCCAATCTGTGCGGTGTTTGCTTGAGATGTTTGAATTGGATGTTCACTATGCTCCCTTAAAAGGACATACGCTGTAAGTAGCTAGTTAGTAGGTCTAGTTTTGCTGGAGAGTGTGGGGGGCAAGCATGAGGGATATCATCGAAAAAGGCTGGATGGGATTTGCCATGACACAGGTTATTCCGCCATAATCCGATTCCACGGAACTGCAGGCGAAAGATGAGGGGTGACCAATGGTGACCATGCCGCAGACCATGATGAGCACTCCTATTTCGACATCATGCGGAGATCAACTAAATTATCAGTTCCAAGTTCCAACTATGAGAAGTTGGAAACTGTAGAAGTTTGTCTTGTATAGTTTTATCGCGCGCTTGCCTGTTGTCGGCTAGCCGGGGAAAGAAGAGCGGGACAAAGTCATAATCTCCCAAGATACATCAAAGATCATGAGTCCCAACTCCCAGTGTCAAGCCAACAATGCCATCATTTGCGGTGATTACAGCCCGCCATGTAGGATGCCTTTATGCCTACGACGCTCGGCACAGCTCATTGCTCCGCATCCAGCCATTTTCGGGAAAGATTGATGCCTTTCATGTGACACTGAAGCCGGGATCCGGGGTGGTCAAACTGGTGCCGTGGCAGCTAAAGGGTGTGCTGCTGGCCTTTGCTGAAGGAGGGCAGGAGACCAGCTGGGGTGGACAAGGAAAGGGACAGAACATCAGGTCTGCAGATACATGACATGATATGTCTGAAAAAAGACGGGGATGCTTTCTGAAAGCTCTGGCTCAACCTGCGTTAAAAAACATTGAAGATAGAAACTCCAGGAGAGTTTTACCACCAACTCTCATTGACTGGTTGGTGCTGTCAAACATTTTTTTATTCCACAGGATAGCTATTAACAAATGGTTGGTTGACAGGCATATTTTTCCGATGGTTTGTTCAACCACCAACCCTCATTGAGATCTGATGGGATGGTCATGGCTAACCAGGGTCCCACCTTCGGGGGTATCATGGTGGCTGATCTACCCAGGGGGGCCCACCAGGAGCTGCTGGCGGTCGACATGGTAACCTCCAGAGTGGCCAGAGTCGAAGCGAATCTGCACCGCACAGAGGAGATCCTGCGATTTGTGAGGGTAAAATCACCTCATAGCATAGCCATTAAAAATATTAAAAGCTTGAGAAAACCTTAGGGGATTGTAACCTTAACATGTTTACACTACGAGTTGGTGGTTTGATTATGTTTGATTTACATATAGCGGTCAAGAATGGAGCATTGCGTGGTTCCGTTTGAGTGGGCCAGCTGCTCGCCCTCAGCCCAGCTGAACCTTCGGGATAGCGATGGAAACAAAAAAACAACAATAGTTAAACTATACTAGCTGGTGGGAAAAAACCAGAGAGGTCAATAAACGCTGCTCATGAATAGCAGTCAATAAAAAGAGCTGAATAATTTGGGAGGCAGACTTTGGTGGTTTCACGGGCGATCCAGCCGAAACCACGGGTTTTGCCTGCAATGAACAGCTTGCCACAACAGCTATGCCCACAAGGTTCATCGGTGGCGGTTGATAGTAACGCGAAGGTTTGGGCTATTAGTCTTACACCTGAAGATTCGCGAAGTACTGGCGGTATGTGCAGGTCCTTCCCAACTTCGAAGCCTTCATACGAAAATGGTTTCAACATGTTGGAATGACAGGGAAGGAGTTTCAATGTCCCAGCATGTTGGACAACTTTGCTGAGGACTGATGGGTTGATGACCGTGGAGGTTTTGAGCGACAGCAGGTTGATGCTGAGCGACAGCAGATGTGAGCGTTTTGAGCTGATTTGGGACTCAGGCGGCTGGGATGGTGGACCGCCAAACACAAGGGAGGTATCGAAAATGTTTCATATCTGGGTGCAGGATTTTCATGGGGGGGTACCATCCGTTGTAAAAGCACGTAGAAGCACTTTAGTATGAGATGATTCTTGTTCGCCCACCTTTATAGTTGGATTTTTAAGAATAAGTGTATTATTTCAGAGTGAGGTTCAGCCGTGGCATAGCGCCTTTAGCTAACTTCAAGAGCTCATGGGCACTGATGAGGGGAACATTGGCTGTCGAATGATATGAATGATGTTGACGCATATTGCACGAAGCTAGAAGCATCACCCGCAGGCGAAGTCCGGGTGGCACCCGTCAGTAGACCCTTTACAGAGCCAACAAAAAGATGACCAGCATACACATCCACCTACGTCCACGTTTGATCCAAGAAATGTGGTGCTGGGGGGTGTCCTCTATCGACGGGTCGACCACAGCCAGGCGATTCAGCGAACGACAAGGTGCATCCGGTTGTCCTTCCAGTAGATGCTTTGCTTTTTTATCCATCCCTTGGTGCAATCTTACAAGAACTCATTGCATGGCAGGGGTATTTTCATAGGCGTGCACCCGGAGAAGCCGCCCTTTCTATATCAGGAACTGTACAAAATACCCATCAAGCAAAATTAAGTTGAGGCTAGATTCAGGACCATGGGTGGAGCAGACGGGTCCAAATATACAACAAAAACGGTACAGAAAACTGTTCCTCGATAGACTTGCCACGTCAGTGCCCATTTGTATAGTTAGAAGGGCTCCCAGCAATGTCACTGCCACAGGGATAGAAGGATCAGAACACAAACACCGTGAGGTAGCATGTAGACACAAAGCAAGTGTAAACGTAAACAGAGATTTCTTGGGCAGGTGGCCCTGTTTCTTGTGTTCCTTGTTTAGTTTTGCTGTTGTGTAAGGTTACATGCAGGTTGTCCTGTAAAATGGTAAGGAGGGAATAAAAGATAAGGTGGAGAAGGAGTAAATGGGCATAATTAATCAAACATTTACTAGGCCTTTTCCCCCATCCAGTATGGAGTCATCCATCTTGCTCCCTCTACTTGATGTTGATCGAGCGCCAAACACATTGAGCTCTAAACGTTTTGCCTAGCTCTGCCTAGGTCCTGATTCCAAGCCCCAGCTACTGACTGTCTCCGACTCACCCAGCAGAGGCTTCCAGGGATAAATGAACCTGTCCCGCTAGGATCAGCTGGGCAATCTGTTTACCTTTCAGCCCGGGAAGTCTCAGATGTTGACAGACAATTTGCCCATCTGACAGGATCGGAGTTTGTTTGGTTTGTTGGTTTGTTGGTTTGTTGGTTTGTTGGTTTGTTGGTTGGTTGGTTGGTTGGTTGGTTTGTTTGTTTGTTTGTTTGTTTGTTTGTTTGTTTGTTTGTTTGTTTGTTTGTTTGTTTGTTTGTTTGTTTGTTTGTTTGTTTTACTTAAGGAGATGCCAAGGATATCCTTTGACTTAAGATTTCGGCAGTGTTGCTTCAGCTTCGCTCTACTTTCTTGCGAAAGGCCGCACTTTTGATGGCATCATGCTGTATATCATGCCACGCATTCTGAGGAGCAGCCCACAACCCTGCAATTTCTGCAGATTTTTTTTGTTGTGAGTGGATGCTGCAGGTGCTTTTGTCACCCTTGACACTTGAAGCTGAGCCAAAGTTCATTTCAAGCCCAATTCCTTCGAGCGAACTGCAGCTACCAGAACATGTCGGGTCACTTGACTTGTTTGAACAACAGGCCCTTGGGTTCTGGGAACTCAGCAACTTTTGCGACACATCCGACAGATGCGCCAACTGCTAATTGAGATAAAACTTTGGGGGGATGGCCACTGCCAGTGGGGAGTCGTGTGCCTGTCGCAATGAGACAGTCGCTGGCTTCGGTGTGGCAAATGGTGATGGTTCCACAAATTTGGCTATCCAACGCCAGCCACTTGCCGCTAGCCCTACAACTCGAAACAACCCAACAGTTTTGGTGAAGAGTGACTATCAAATTGGTCAATGATGAATCAGGGCGTATAAGAAGCGGTAGCCAACCAACATCTATCAATAGCTGCGAAACCATTCGTGTATGTGTCACAGTCAGCGGGTGTTTTCCTATTACGAATTGGTGGAGTACAGTTCTTAGCCGTATGGCTCTCCTGTTGCTGTTTGTTTGGCGCATGGGAATCATATCAATTATCATTTTTCCCCAGATAGCTGGAAGCTATAGGGGTTCTTACTTCC
>VSDK01027580.1:7733-36370 GCA_009767595.1 Symbiodinium kawagutii
TTCTTGATCAGTAAAGAAAACATTCAACCCATACTATGGATGATCATTATCATTTGTGTGATATAGTCATTGCTATGGTCACTGACTTCATGGACTCATGTCTGAGTATTAATCAAATTCAAGTTTGTAGCCAAGGATAGTTCACTTAGGTCGATCCATTGGTAGTGAACATTTCATGACATTGATGACATGATGTTTTTTTCAAATCGGGGCAAGCCAGTAGTAATTTATAAAATGAAATTAGTCAACCAGTTTGGAGGTTTTGCTTTTGTCTGTCTGTCTGCCGGTATGTATGTATGTATGTATGTATGTATGTATGTATGTATGTATGTATGTATGTATGTATGTATGTATGTATGTATGTATGCCTTTAAAGAGTTCCCAAGGGGCACGATTATTCCCCCGATCCCATATATATATATATAAGTTATATCCTTACTGATGATCATATCCTAACTTACATCCTATGAGTCATATCCTAATTATATACATATCCTATGAGTCATGTCCTAAGTTACATCATTAATGATGATGGTGACATTTAGACAAACGCCAAAGCTGTACCCAAAATACCCAAGTTGCATCCTAAGCTGAATCCCCAAGTTGCATCCGAAGCTAAATCCCCAAGTTGCATCCTAGCTGAATCCTCAAGTTGCATCCTAAGCTGAATCCCCAAGTTAAATCCAAGCTAAATCCCCAAGTTGCATCCTACGCTGAATCCCCAAGTTGCATCCTAAGCTGAATCCCCAAGTTACATCCCCAAGTTACATCCCCAAGTTTTGCAAGTTTGATCCTATAGTTTTATCCAAGCAAAGTATGGAAAAATGACCATGGCTCTGAGGCTCCGCACGCCCGACGACAACCAGCGTTGGGAACCAGCTGCACGAAGCTCTCACTGGCCTAGCAGGTGGAGTCCATGCACAGTCCTTGCAGTTGGTGACCTAACGACCTACGGTGACCGAAGTCGGTGCTTGAGACGACCGACTAACTGCGTGGTTAACCAGGGTGATCTGTGGGGGTCATTGACCATTATTAGGGTTTATTGTTAATAATTGTGAACTATTATGGGTTAATAATTGAAAGGGGTTCACAATGGTTGACAATGGTTGACCTGGTTGATTGGTACGTCATGCAGGATATACAACTGGGGTTGAAGAGTACAGTATCAATTAACAACATTTCACCATGATCGATCATGTGAGCTGCAATAGTAAACCATGACGCTACAGCATTATTAGTCATTTTTCATGTTTATCAATATTTCTCGTTGCCAATAATGTTAGTCTTTAATAGTGGAAAGCTGGGTCTGTCCATTTATTGGCCGTGAAAGTCGAAGTTGTAATAGCAAGTTCTAAACCCTCAACAGTTGTTACTGTCATTGTGATTCTTGTTGCTGATGCTGCGCTTGGTGCTGTTCTTCTTGCTGTTCTTGTTGTTTTGGTTGTAATTGTGGTTGCAGCGCTGCTGCTGTCGTTGCCCTTGATTTTGCTCTTCTTGTTGTTGCGGGGGCTGCTGCGATTGTTGTTGCTGTCGTTATGGCTGCTAATGTTGTTGCTATTGCTGCTGACCATTGTTATGTTGTGTTAGCCACTATCAAACATGATAGACCACTATTTGCAACTACTCTTACTCATTGCTCACCAGGATCGTTCAGCATTTTCCTTCATGAAAAATCATTGTCAAATACTAGTATCAATCATCGCTTATAGCCAGTTGCCATTGTTCATAACTCTTGACTACTATAACCCACAAATGTGAACAATATTTGCTACCATTAACCAACCTTACTGAATCTTCTTCACACGTTTTGCCCATGGTTATCCACCATCAGCAGCCCAGACCCAGCATTCAACGCTGCAAGGACTACAAGTCGGGAAGCCTGCGAGAGGCAAGCTGCCAAGAGCAAGCCTGGCTCAGCATAGAAGGACGGAGTAGCAACGGTAAGGGGCGGAAGGGTTGGGGTTGACCCAAGGTTGGTTGATGGTTCGTTCGTGGTCAATGGCTGGTTGATGGTTAGTGGTGAATCGTTGGCTAATGGTTAGTTAATGGTTGGAAAATGCTTGGATATCGTGGCAAATATTAGTTATCATGGTTGGAGTGATCATCAATGACAATCACCAAACCATCATTATAACCATCACTACAGAATCGGACACTGCCAGGCTGCTAGATGCTCCTGCAATGGCTACAACTTGACGATAACTACAGGTCAGCTATGATGGCTTAATGAGCAACCACCCGAACTATTTCATGCTTCTAGTTTATCCCTTTGATGTGCTGGTTTTGGTGTATGTAATGATTCTGGAAATAAGACCATTCATGCGGACAAAATATCATTGCGGACCTGGGCTACAATCTTGAAAAGTATACAATAATGATGACAATGCCAACGACAAAGATCGTGATAGTGATAGTCATAATGTGATAGGTCATACTATCAGTCATAATGTGCTGATGCAATCAATCTAGCTATTTTGGATTTATCGTCATAGTGAGGATAGTGTTGTAATAGTGATATAGTGATATCATACTGATGTAAACCATATGGTGATAATGATAATAGTGACAATAAAACACAATAGTGATAAAGCATTAATCAGACCATATAATGAAACAACAATAGTGATGATTAACATGTTATCAATCATATCCAAGTTTACTATAAAATCACATGGTGATCCAAGAATCATAATGGTCAATAACAACTTAGTCGTTTATAATCAATGGTAATGAAAATCACCATATACATTATAATCACTTTGTGATCACTAGTGCTCTAGATCGTTTATGCACTATAACAATAATCATTATTGATAACCACTATGATATGAAAACTATAAACTTATTATATAGCAACTATGTTATAACCCAAGTTTATCATGTGGTTTATAGTAGTGATAAACTATGTCTTCATAATTACTAGATATGATAAACTATTAAATATCCACTTCTATAACCATAACTTATTACCATTGTGATATAACCACTATTGTATTACCATTCTGATATCATAAACTATGGTTATTGCGATACATGATCTTCCTAGGCCGCCGAGGCTGTCGAATTCCAACGCGGCCCATGCGCGCCTAGCGCGAAACTCACGTATCGCCGCAGCCTCGGCGATGGCGAGTTGGATGGTTCTTGGTCGACAGTTTCAATGATGGGTAAGTGGTGCTTAAACGAGGGTTGAATGATGGTTACGTAGGTGGTTGATTGATGGTTGAATGATGGTTACGTAGGTGGTTGATTGATGGTGAAATCATGCTTGACTGGTGGTTGATTGATGCTTCATTGATGGTAAATTCATGCGGAGCTGCTGCAAAAATGATGGTCAAATGATTGCAATAAACTATACGGGACACTGACCTGCAATAATGGGAAATGATCATGATTAATGACGGTGTATCATGGTCCATTAGTGCTAAATCAATTCATGAAAGGTTAATCGACGATAGGCCAATGATGACTGCTGACAGCTGTTGGATGCGATGATGAACTCATAGTGACTTGTGGTGATTAACCGATGGCCACTGGATGGTGGGCAGATGATGGGAGGTCTTCCCATCGTGGGTGCACGAACTGATCATTGATGAAGAGGTGGTTGGGAATCGTTGATCTCCCTTGGACTTTGGGATTGGTTGCTGGTTCTGAGTGACACGCATGGCATTGCCTCTTTGCAAGGGGGCCCGTGTGCTTGACACCCCATGAATGGCCACAATTCCCCATGCCAGCTGGCAATGGTAGCTGTTCCTTCGATTCTCAAACATGAAGTACGAAGAGTTATGAGAAGTTGCCTACCACTTTGATTGTCAAACGTGGTTTGTTGAGTCATCGAGCATATTAGTGCTTGGCGATTGACGAGCAGCAGAACATGGTACCTCCAACCGTCCCTTTACAGGAGTCACTTGGCTGTCGCGCATGGAGGGCACTGGAAAACTGCGGCCCAGTTCCCGTTCCCTTTCTTGAGAGCAGGCAGCAGGGGGAAGCAAGTCACCAGCATGTCTTGGCGAAGCCCATTGGTGAGGTGATGGTGGGTTATAAACATGCTGAAGTGGTAGATCTGTGTAGATTTTTGGTGTTGAAAAATGTTGGGATTCACAAATGAAACCAAAAGTCCTCATCCAACTAGTGCGGCTTGACAGGAACAGCATGCAGCATACTCAACATGCCCTGATGATGGCTTTACTTACACCATGACCGATCTGTGGTGGACTATCTATCGCAGCCGATCTGATGCTCTGTTTCTCAGTATGCCGATTGCTTTGATGGCCTATCTCTAGATCTGACCATGGTTATCCATTCACCCCAAATACGTACATATGCATTATACATATATAACATCATATAGTATATACATATCAGAGCCAAGTGACCATGACCAACGATGACCAACGCACTTTGTCTTCCAAGCTCTTGTAACTTGACCCCTAAACGTAACTGATGCCATCCCAGCAACACGTTGGAACGACTCAGACGTGGTCCTTAGCATGGCACCTTTTTGTTGAGCCATCGTGGCGCTAAGCCAGGTCAGTGCGCGACGCAAAGTGGCATCGCGAGCCCTGCGGGCATTCAACGCACGCCCGGATTGCCGTTGAATGCAACGCACATTGCCCGCTTGGAGAGTGAAGAAACCAAGATTCGCCGTGGCTGAATTTAGGTGCACAAGTCGAGTCAACTATCTATCAAACACTATCTTCGCGGTACAGTACGTTCACAGAACTTTCTCCCAGCGCGCTGTCCCCTGCACAATCTCGTCCTGGCTATGTGCAAAATAATTATCCACCTTTCCTTCCTGCGATCGACTTCCACACAAATGCTGATGATTTTGGACATTGGTCAAAGCACCACACTGAGAATGAGGGAATGAATAGACCAGCAATGTAGGTGTGCAAATCATAGTGACATTACGGCACGGACAACCCTGCACCAACTATCGATTGTCTTCATGAGCCATCGTGAATAATTAACCATTTGTTGGTGAGACAACAGAACAGCAAACTGATCATGTTATGTGTTAATTCACAATTGTTAAGCATCATTGACAGAACCATTTTCTAATCAATCTCAACCACCAATTATTAACCATTGACCAATATCAATAAATACTTACCCAATACTTTTTTGTTAGGGAACATCATAGAATTAGGAATCCATGCCTTAAAACAAACACTCTCAACTGCCTTTGCAGAAGAGAACCCAAACGGAAAAACATTCAGAAAAATAGGGCTCCACTCACCTAGACAAACTGAATAACACATGGTGGCCGAAGAATGCTCGGCAGTGCAAACGGCCAGCAAAAAAAAGCCACAGGTTGTTGCTGGGTACTAATGATTATCCATGAGCCACTGTTAATCACTGTTAACCACTAGTCACATTTTGGCCCAAAACTTCCCAGGAGTTGATAGGCACAACAGATTTGGGTATTGGCATAGCTATGGCGATGAAGCGAGACCCCTTCGGGGTAACCATGGATGACATGTATGCCTTCCGAAATGGCATTCGAGTGGAATTACTATCGGGTGGTTGTGATGGTACTGGCATCAATGCAGTGACCACATCATCCATCATTCCAAGGCAGAAGTTGAGATGTGAGTGCCCAGGTTGGATTGCCAGTCATTTCCCGAAGGGTACCTTCTTCACAATTCTGGCTTTTACATCGAAACGAGTTGAAGGAGAAATTGTCATCACAGGAAAGCAGGGTGGACTCATGCCACTCAAACACATGGGCCAAGCCAGTGGCCACAGTGCAATCGAGATGTTTGCAGGCATCGGAGGGTGGGAATTCGGGGGTGACACATGTGGCTTGCAGAGTCATATCTTGGTGGAAGCAGATCACAAAGTTGCTGAAACATGTGCTAAGACACACAATCTCACGGCTTTCACGAGTGAACAGGTTTTTGAGCATTTGAAACATGATACCATGCCAAGTCGATGTGTTTTGATTGCTGATGCGACTTCCATTCAAACACTTTTCCTTGCTGGTATTTTCCAAACCAACATTTGGTTGGCTTCCCCTCCATGTCAACCATGGAGCAAGGCAGGAACAATGAAAGGCCTCGACACATTGGACGGACTCCAATTCATGAGGTTGATTGGAGCAGCAGCTTTGATGAAAGTCAAAGCAATGCTGGTTGAAAATGTACCGGGCTTCAAAGAGCATCCGCATCATGTGCAGATCCTCACCATGTTGGAACAAATTGGATGGAGGTGCGTCATCTCCAGCCAGGACCAGGTTGTTCCGCTGTTGCCCATATTCAGGAAGCGTTGGTTAGGTTTATTCATGCCTAAACATGCCACGATTGACCAAGAATGCATCCGTCGTGCATCCGCCGTAGTTCTTCCAAGCAACATTCCAGGGATTGGAAGGGAGACCTCCATAGGATCGGTAGGATGTGTACAGCATGAGCTTCATTCATGGGAGAAAAGCCAAGCAATCCCAGATGAAGATGCCATTCGTATCATGTCAACATACAACCTGTTACCGAGTAGTATGCAAGCAAAGTTGCATCCGACAGCAAGCCCTGAGCAAGTGCTTGCTTTGAGAGTTAAGTCCACACGTCAGATCTTCCCGAATCTGATGGCATTACAAGGAGTGCAGCATGAATTGCCATTGAGTCACCTTCGAGAGAAAGGACTTCACTCCTTTTTGCTGGAGGTTGAGGGTGTCAAGCGTTTTGCATTGCCATTCGAGCTCAGTTCCGGAATGGGCTACCCTGATACCCTGATTTTACCAAAGAATTACAAAGAATCATGGCATATGATTGGAAATGGACTCACAATTGCACATTCCATGATTTCATGTTACCGGGCCCACATTGCCATGGGTGATCAATCACCATTTATTTGCAATTGGAAATCCGTAGTGGAATTGTGCACCGAAATCAAGACAAACCTTGTTGACCTCAATGAATATGTTGTCGAAAGTGATCAACATTGGATGTGGTTACGCCTTGCAACATTGGCAAAAGCAACTGATGATGATGGTGCTCACCAGCCAAGTCCGGACCTGTACCAACCGGATGACATTGAGCAACCACCACTCAAAAGCAGATGCATTTCACAGACATGGGAATGTGCGGAGGAAGAGCCGGATCATCCAATTTCCAAGCCTGACCTTGCGTTGTTCCCAAACATTGGTAGGCAGATTGTAGGTACGGTTGACCTCAAAGATGCCTCATTATTGACCAAACAACAATGCCCTTTGCCCGATTCCATTCAGAAGGCCTTCCAGAATGGAACAGTGCAACATGAACTTGGCGACAGTATTGCAACAATCCTGCACGACCAAGGCATTTGGGCTATGTCAGCCTGGAAAAAGAACGATGATACCATTGGAACAATCATCCGGAAAGTTTTGCCGCATGCAAAGAAAGAATGCTTCAAAACGATCTGCATTGGAGGAGATGAAACAACCTTCTCAACAATTCCGGTTGGTGTCAAAGACTGTGACATCATTTTCACCCCAGAATTTTTCGTGAGAGTCATCATCACACAATTGATCCCATATGACTTGCCGATCAGGATTGATGTGACATGGAAATTCCAGGACATCATTGCATACGTTGCATCCGAAGCAGCCGTGCTCACACATAATTTGCAAGTTTTCAAAGATGGGCAGCAAATGGATCCACAAGACTTTGCCCTTGCGCATGATGCCACCACATTTGTTGTGAGATTCAATGAGCATAAATTGGAAGTTGGACGGATGGTTTTATGCCAGGAGAACCAACCTGAATCCGCCCAAATGATCCAACAATTGAAGCAGCTTGATCATGAAAGTGCTAGACACCCAACGATTGAAACCATGAGATATACAATCAGAGACCCAAAGTGGGGAACGCTGCGTACCATCACTGTGCAGGACCAGTGCAGCATTGATGAATGGTTAAAGCGCATCCTACCCTCCTACAGCGGAGAATGCCAACCAGTGGTTTTGATTGATGGAATGGCAGCAAAACCGCATGACCTGGTTGATGTGCTCACATGTGAAAAGCATTGTGAATGCCATTTTCCAGGCCCCACAAAACGACCAAACGAGAAAATTGAGATTGTTCAAGCATTTGAGATGGAAATTTGTCATGAAGAAAACAAATCCATGATTTGGTGCAAAGGTCCTTTTGATCACAGGGCTAAACAAGTGTTCGTTGAGAACACGGCCACAGTGAATCAGATCCTCACACGCATGCTGAAGGAAATCCGTTGTGACCTCACCATTATGCCACTTATGGGAGGAAAATTGCTTGATCCAAGAACATTGGTTTTGCAATTGCCCCCGCAAGCAACCATTGAGTTCAGAGCTTGCGCACTCCCTGGAGGAGCGAAGAACGAGGACATCGCAACCAAACTGCAGTCGATTTTGAAAAAGCGAGGTGTACCAGAAGAAGCTTTGCAAGATCGAGTGAAGTTGATTATGAACAAAATCCAATTGCCAGAACTCAGAACAATCATCGCAAAGGATGAAACCAATATGTGGATTGAGATGAAGCAAGCTGCTACCAAAGCACAGCTCCGCTTGATCACAACCAACGAGCTCAAAACCCACCAAAAAAATCAAAGGCAGAACAAAACCAGCACTGCCTCATCGAAATCAGATGCACCGAAGAAGTTCTTGAAACCGCATCAAGTTACCATCGATCCAAGCATATTTGTTGCACAAGATGAGAAAATTCAGCCATTGGAGGTGCAATTCTTTGGTCCAGATGCCAAGGGAGTCTCAATTGTGCAATATCAAGAAGCCAAAAGATTCTTGCCACCAACCAGATTGTCAGCTGATCCTTTGGCACTCATTGTGCTGACGAATCAGCCCATTGGCGATTGTCAGCCAACACCAATCCCGGCAGTTGATGGGCATGGAACGCCCATTGTCACCATGGCAGTCATCTTGAACTTTGGTGACATCCAAGTCAAATGCAAGCCTGCTGTACCAACCACCACGTTGATTGGAATCGAAACAGCAACAGTTGAATTTCGCATTGAGAGACAATGGGTATCCAAATGGGCCGAGGTCCAAAACCCATTAAATTTCCTTGGCCTTATGTTACCAGAAATCCGCACGGAAAAGGTAATTTCGTCGTGGGCCATCAAGTTTTATGCTAAGAATCGAGATGCCACCAAGCACACAGATGCACAATACGCACACGGATATTTTAAAATACCGGTGGCCATGCTTGAGCAAACCTTGAAGCGATCGGGAATCTCAGGAGTTTTCCTCCAATCCAAGCTGGAGAACAGAAAGCCGGATCCAAGATTTGGAATCGTGCCATTGCATGGACAGACACATGATGAAGCTTTGCAGCTATCCCAGAAGATTCAAGGCACCCTTGGACTTGTCATCATGAATGATCAAACGTTTGCATTGCGGGGACGCCGCGAAAACTTGCTGGAAATCCGCAAAGCCGCATTCCCACAGAGTATTGCAGCCCAAGAAGGATCGATCACACCAGATGCAAAGTGGTTCATTCTCAAGGGACTTCGAACATCAACCAACTGCCAACAGTTGACAGCGGCATTGACACTCACTGGATGGGAGACAGCAGTTGCAGTCCGACCGAAGGGACACCAGTCATGGTTGGTTTGTGCTGAAAAGGACCCACCAGCATTGCATGTTCAGATCAATGAATATTATACATCCATCATCCCAATTGGAACCAAGATCAATGTGAATGCGATGAAGTCTGACAACACCAATCAGGCACCCAGAGCGATCAATGCAAACTTCTCCATGTGTCCTGAAGAGGCAGATGAGGCAGGTTCAACCACGAGCACAGCAACCACTAGATTCCAAGAGATGAAAGTGGGATTGGAGGAACAAATCTCTACCTTGGTCAATGAGAAGTTCATGCAATACGATGCCAAGATGCAAAGTCTTCAAGACACAATGCAGCAGCAAAAGAAAGATACCGATGAGAAACACAATCAATTGCAGAATGAAGTACAAGACATCCAGAAAAGCCAGTCAGCAATTCAGAACCAAATCACTGATTCAAACCAGGCAGTGGTGTCGCAGATGCAGGCGCTTTTCAAGCAGATGCAGGAAAACATGAACACCAAGTTTGACAATATGACCACCAGCGATGGAAACGATCCCAAGAGGATCAAAACGCATGCTTGACTAGGCATTAATCGAGTGAAGATCGGATGTGGGAACCTCATTAAAATTTTGCTTGCTTTTGCACTCCTCTTTGATGGGGTTGTAGCATCCGAACATCAGGACCAGAAGGTTGTAGCAACATTGCCGCAACAAGTATATTATCCTTGTGCTTTCCATCGAAATCCATGCTCATGGCAGCACTTGTGTACAATAGGTGGGGAAGAAAGTTCCATAAACCTTCCTCCAAACAAGGAAAAGCATGAACAAAAATTGCCAGTTCCCGAGGCAGTTGGAAACATTGAAAAACAGCAAAAGGAAAAGCCATTGCTATACCAAAAAACAAAAAGAACAATCCAAAGAGCTGATCACGATGCTACTCTGACCTTGTCTTGCTGGGTGAAGTCCCATGTCAGTGACCGCTGGTGTATGGAACTTGGCGAGACTTGGTCTAGGTGGCAAAGTGAACGGCTGATGAAGAGCAAATCATGCTCTTGCAAACCAATTTGCAAACCGAGAGCTTGCAAAGAGTACAATAATGCTGAAGATTGCATTGCATGTGTTCCGTCCGTAGGCAATCTCAGTGAACTGCATAAAAATTGTACAAAAACCAATAAAAAACAAAGAGATGAAAACAAATGTGACATAATTCAAATGGGAAAACAATCAGTCCCTAATTCAAACTTGCATAAAAGCTGCTTCAAGCGCTACTACAACAGGAGCGAGATCTGCTGTGTGCAGATTGCATGTATACTCAGTTTTTTAATTTCGCTCTACATACCTCAATTTCTGCCAACAATGCTCCTTGCGCACACACATAACCGTTGCACCATGCATTACCGGAATGCTGCAAGGAAAATCAAGGGCAGAAGAATAAAGTTCAGGCTTTCCAAGAAAGTCAAATATGAAAAGGTCAGAGTGACATTCACCCAAAGAATTGACCAAAATGGCACAGAATACATTGCACATGCATATGTTTTCATGATTCCAGTTACCAGAATTGGAGAAGCGAAGAATCCTGGACCGGAGGAACAAGACCTCTACATATCCACATGCAATCCAACAACCATTGCACTTAAAGATGAAATAATCAAAGAGCTCTATCCTGGCATAGTCACTTTTGCAGAGACTGCTGCAACGGCTAAGACGCAATCATGTTTTTCAGCTAAAGTGGCTAAGAGCAACATATATACACATTGGTCACCTCCTGTGTCATCGCTCACCAGGTGTGCATCCAATGTCAGAGGAATAGCGGGGGGAACTTTGATAACTGCAGACATGCCTATCAAGCCATCGATTGAACCTCTGCCAGAAGAATTTGCCAATGCTGATAGATTCGTTGAGGCATATGTTCAAATCAAACCCCAATGCCATTGCTATGTTGCTTGCATTTACGGACCCACGGTTGCTTGCAAGTTCGCTGACCCGGAACAACTGGTCAATAAGCTTTTTGCACAAGCTGCCACCAAAGCATCTAGATATGTTGGCCCAGCAGCCATCACTGGCGACCTAAATTGTCCTATGACCAGCATACATATATGGAACATACTCAAACAACATGGATGGCATGATGCTGCGGAGCTCTCTGCCTCCAAGAATTCCCACCCACTCGAGCCGACCTCTACAGGAGAAGCGAGGCATTCATTTATATTAATAAATCAACAACTAGCGGGGGCACTGATAAGCTGCAGATGCATCAAGCACCATCTTTTTAGTATTCATCCAGTACTAAGGGCCCATTTCGATTACAAAAGAATAATGCCAAGGAAGACCAAATGGTCACTTCCCTCAATCTTCGATCAATATATGCATGACAAATCAACTTTGGAAGAAGTGGCCCAACGTTACTTAGTTGACCGAAAAGATGAGATCATCCAGGCAACCATTGATGGTAATGTTGATGCACTCACCAAATGCTGGACATTAGCAGCCGAACAAGCCCTGTTCAACTCTGTTGTCGATTGCGAAGGAAACATCCTTAAACCTAAGCAGTCTCACTTAGGTAGAACCAAAAATAAACCCTTCGTAAAGAGGATTGATGAAGTTCCCTTGGTCAAGAAACCCAGAGCGGGGGACTTCACACCCTCCCAGGACCAGACTACGGTTGAAATGAGAAGATGCACCAAGCAATTGCATAGGCTACAAAGCCTTGAAAGGCAAATGCGATCAGTTGCTTCAACTGCAAATTCGAAAGCCATTCAACAGGCGAACCACCTTTGGAAGAAGATCAGAGAAGCCAAGGGTTTTCACAATGGCTTTCAAAATTGGATCCTCAGTAAAGCTTGGGATGTTGTGCCTCTTGACCTACCCAACTTAGAGTATATTCACCACCTCCATGCATGTTTCAAAACTTGGCACTGGAAAAGGGAACGTGAATGCTATTTGCGTAAACTGCGCACCAAGAGGCTTAATATTATCCTGGACCTACCTGATGGTGGAAAACTAGCATACAAAGAAATTAAAGATTCCCCAACCCCACCCTTGACCGCCATAAGCAGTATGCTTAGGGTTAGTGTCACCAAAACAAGGTGGGCGAAGGAAGGGAACATTTCACTTGCAGTGCCCAAAGCGGATTTGCTTGACCTAAATGCCCCAATAAATTTTCAGAATCAGGCGAGAAATATAGTTCGAAAAACGGCGAATGGTATCATTCTTGATCAACCGGTCAAACTGTATAGTGATGAACTGGTTATCACCCAAAAAATTTGCCACGCCGACCCAACTAAGATACATGAGGAGCTCACAAACACATGGAATACATATTTCCAAAGAGACCTGAGTGATGATGGTGAACCCTTGCAGGACAGTGAACTGTTGAATCATGTACCATCATTCCATGAAGCCAATTTCCCTGACATCACGGGAAAAGACTTGCAGAACATTTTTCGTAAAGCAAAAAAACATAGTGCCAGAGGATCAGATGCATTCACTACAGGTGATATTAGGAAGCTCCCTGATTCCCTTTTTGAAATGTTGGCCATAATTCTCACCGTTGTGGAAAGAAAGGGACTGTGGCCAGAAATTTGGACTCTGGCAAAAACTGTTGCGCTCCCGAAAACTCAAGGTCTTTGTGATGCAATGCAAATCAGACCGATCACCATAACCGCTAGGTTTTATAGAGCCTGGGGCACACTGAGAGGCAAACATGCCTCTGATTGGCTCGCTTCCAAAATTCCCCCTGAGGTAGGGGGTCCATGCAAAAAAATCAGTGCTGAGACTATCGCGTTACTCACAGCACAAAAAGTTGAGCAAGCAATCATTTCCCAAAACTCCTTATGTGGAATCGTCTTAGACATTGTCAAATGTTACAATGCCATTCCAAGGAAGATGCTATATCAACTTTTGCTTCACTTTGGCATTCCAAAGGAAATTGTAAAAGGATTCAGAGCCATGATGTCACAGCTTCGCCGTTTCTTTCAGGTTGCTGACTCGTGTTCAGATACTTTTCCAACAACCACAGGGATCATCGAGGGTTGTGGCTTTGCAATTCCAAGTATGCTCTGTGTTGCGCTTTTGGTCTACTTTCGAATCAAGCATGTAGCGGAATATGCACAGATACTCATGTTTGCCGACAATTGGACCATTGTTGCAAGTGAACCCCAAACAATCAAAAATTCTTTGAATGAAATCACTTCCATTCTTGAAAACATGCAGATGAAGATATCACCTGAGAAAAGTTGGTTGTGGGCTACCAAGACAACCTTGAGAAATCAGCTCAAAAATGTGGAATACGAGGGCACAAAGATCCCAATTGTTTTGTGTGCCAAAGATCTTGGAACGCAGCAAACATACTCCAGACGTAAATCCACAAAAGTATTTCAAGTGAGAAAAACAAAAGCAGTCAAAAAGTTGCATATAATCAAAAAGGCAAAAATCCCAAGAGGTTTCAAAAAAACCATGGCAATTAATGCGGGCTTGGCCACGGTCATGTATGGGACTGTGTTAACAACCCCTACGATTGCAGACTTGCATAGCCTTCGAGTTGCTGTTGCACGTGCCATTCAACGCAGTGGAGCAGGAGCAAGTGCTTACCTCGCCTGTAATGGAAAGGACAAAAACCTTGATCCAGAACTCCGATTGCACTTGACCAGATTCCTTGCGTGGAGAAGACTTTTTAAAACTTTCCCGCATGTACAGCAGCAGATCCATGAAAATTTTGTGGCCATCCAGGAGCATCCGACACTCAAAGTTGGCCCAATGCATGCCTTTGTAAAAATGGTTGAAGACCTAGGAGGACGTATTCTCCCGAATACTAACTTCATCCAATTAGATCAGGTTTGCTTCGATTGGACACTCGTTTCTAATCGGACCTTGAAACAAAGACTCCATGCAGCATGGGAGAGAACCTTCCTTACCCAACGCATGACAAGAAAGCACATTGACATTATTGAGCATGATTGTGATGGTACAAGACTCGCAGTCAGGAAGTTGTCGCACAAACACCAAGCCCTCTTCGACATGCATATGGTTGGAAGAAACTATACCAATGATATCATCTCAAAATATGTACCAGATGTACATGACAGATGCCCGTTTTGTGATGCAGAAGGTGATACAAGAAAACATCGTATTTTTCACTGCAAAAAATTGGACAAAATCAGAGAGAAATATCCTTTGATCAAAAATATCAAGAGCACATGGAAGGAAGCAAACTGGTATTTTGGACTCTGTCCAGCAGTCCCAAATGTCCAAAGGCACCGAAGGCAGATTGATGGATTGCAAATTCCTTACAATTTGCCTAGAGATGATAAGAAAAGACATATTGTCTTCACTGACGGTTCAGCCTTCTTCGCAGACATATCGCAACTCACGCTTGCGGCAGGTGCATTTGTTGAGGTTGAAAACCTAAAGACCAAACCTATCCAAAGTCAAAGATATGTCGTTCCTGGAATTGAGCACAATTCATTTATCGGTGAGTTGTGGGCCATCATCCTCGTACTAAATCGTTTCAAAACGGTTCATATCTACACAGATTGCCAAGCAGTTGTTGACCTCCTCAATGAGGCGCTCATCGGAATTCCAAATGACCAGTGTCTTTTTCATCAGTATCAAGCTTTTTGGAAAATTCTTGTTTTGCACATCCAAAATCGTGATGCAGATGACATCCGTGTTACAAAGACCCGTGCTCATAATGAGAAAAACAAAATTGCTGATGATACTATTAAATGGCAAGCCTTGTGCAATGCGATGGCTGATAGACAAGCCAAGTTTGCGATCACCAAGGACCATTATGCACTGTATACAAGATTTCAAGAGATACATCAAAGACAGACAGAAAGAAGAATGCAGATGATCCAATTTGCAGGTTTCATTGCGGAAATTTCAAGCCTTGCCTGTGAAACACAGGCAAAAGCGAGACCAGCAATACAGCATTCATTGAATCATGAGCATCCGCTTCTGAAACAACCAATTAAGGGTGTACAGTATCCAATTGACATTCCACAGGCGAAACTCATTGCATTCCCATGGAATCCAATTTTCCTCTGGAGAGTAATGACATGGGCGAAAGCTTTGCGTTGGGATGCGGACGATATCACCAACATTAATACAGGATATACTGATATTTCCTATGTGGAGCTCTATTTGGACTTTGCTATTGCTACATCCACGCTGGTGCCAAGAAACATTGCCAAGGGCAACCCTGCAAATTGGATTCTGGACGATCTTGAAATACATGCAGATGGAGCACCAAACAGAACATTAGCTGCACAAACAGTTATTTGGACAAAAGCCATCAAATGGCTTCATAAGATTTCACCTGCTTTACTGTGGCCGGCGATCGATATCAATAGAACACAATCCATGAGCCTCTATGGATGCAGTTTCTGGATGCGAGGAATCACACCGAGACCAAAACTGGTGATGGGATCAGCTGCCACGGAATTCATTTATAATTTCTTCACGGAGGGAACTGGGCCAGTCGACCGAACACTTGGCCGCTTGGTTCAACTCAAACACAAACCGGATCATCGCCATCCGACTGAGTTAGAGATCCCGTTCAAAGACCGTGTACAGCATATCAGGAAAGCCAGAACTCTCTTCATGCAGGACGGATGAATTTGTAGTTTTTTCAATTTCATCATCTCAAAGATGATTCCACCGCCCATTGTATAGAATTTGTGCTAATTGTACGCTTGTGCTGACAATTGGTACACCTGGGCCTGCACATAGGCCGAGGATTAAGCAGAAAACCCGGAAAAAAAAAATCACTGTTAACCACTGCAATTCATTCTCCTTCGTTGAACCTCGTCATTCGCCATGGATGTCGCTCGCTCTCGTTGGGATGGTGGATGACTGCGCGTCGCTGTGCGTCGCTGTACATCGCTCCAGCCAGGTCGTCATGATGTACGTCCCAAGGGGTGACGATGACTGCCATGGCTTCATGGTGACTAACCAAGGCAGGGTGAAGATGGCCATCTTAGGATGGTTGAAAATGGGATCATTGACCAACATGATCCTGGCCAACTTAGGAGGCTTATTTGATGGCCACGAGGGTTCATTTTTGGATGGTTGATGGCCAACCTGGGAGGGTTCATGATGGTTGATGGTTAGGAATGGTAAATAGGTATGAATGAATGCAAAACTCTTGGCTTACAACAAGGTACATTTTGCTACATGGTACATGTCAACCATCTTACAACACCCATAGAGTTATGATGGTATAAACTCGTTAATTATATGGAACATTGTGTTCCTTAACCACTATAAACCCATAGCATCAACCGATTGGCTCCAGACCGTAGCTCTTTGACATCCAAACAAAATGAAGCGGATTTTGTCTGGTAGAATGTTCATCTGGCAGGTTTTGGTGATAGTTGAGCATTTGCTATTGATCCAGACCCTTTCAAGTACGGTTGATGTTTGGTGGTGATGGTTGATGATGATGATGATGTTGATGTTGATGATGATGTTGATGATGATGTTGATGATGGTGATGATGATGATGATGATGATGATGATGATGATGATGATGATGATGATGATGATGATGATGATGATGATGATAGTTATACAGTTGTATGGTGGTGGTTGATGATGGTTAGTTGCTGATGGTGGATGGTTGGATGATGTTTGGTGTTGAGAGAATCACCGGTAGCTTGGAGGTACATCCTGGACACATCCTGATTTCCCGCGTCAGCCCACATCGCTCAGCGATTGATGCACTGAGCTGCTGGATTTGGGTGCATGTTCTGACCCGAAAGACGCGGGTCCAAGCACCACACCAGTTGCTGAGCCAGGAAATTCAGGTGCTGGCCGCCCAAGTGAGCAATTTCTCATGCATGCCATGCAATCTGTTGATGGGTCAGGACATCAACCAGCACTGTCGGATCAGTGCTAAAACACAACAAAAATGCCTTCGCAAAATAGGGCTCAACCGAATCTCAAACGGTTGTAAGCATGGCTATGAACCATCATTAACCATCATTTCAACCATCACTTCCTCATTATCACCATCATCATCATGGCCATGAGCCATCATCATCAACCATAGCTCATTCACCCTACTGTTACTTGTTAGCCCCTATAGTTAACCATCAACCAACTATCAATTGAACCATCATCATTGACCCACACAACCCGTTGATCGCCGTCGTGACCCATCCACGGTCACACGAATTCAGCGCAGCTGCGCAGCTAAAGCCGGACGCGGTGTCCAGAGCTCGTGGCCCTGACAGCTCCTGGAAGGTGGTGTGTTCAGTGGTTGGGTCGTGGTGGTTGGTTGGTTACTTAATGCTAGTAAGGTTGATTACTAGTGGTTGGTTACTAGCGGTTGGTTACTAATGGTTGGTTGATGATGGTTGGCTCATGATGGTTGGTTTAGTAGGTTGATGATTAGTGGTTGGTTGATTAATTAATGGTGGGCTGGTGAAAAGTTGGCTGGTGCTGATGGTTGATAGTGATGGTTGGTATTGATGGCTATTGATAATTAGTTTCTATGGCCAGCAGAAAATTCAATGGCTCAGCGTACCTAGCGTACTTGGGTCATGTACGTAACGCAAGTTTGCTTCTCAACTGACCACTGCCCGTGATCATCCAGTCCTGTCCAGCTGGAGTTTTGCCTTGGAAAGTCGAACATCACAGCTATGTTTCAAGTGGTTTCTCAAGTCATGGGGGTACCCTCAGGCCCATCATCCAGTGCATTAACCATTTATAGTAGTAAACTCTAGCCATAACTTTGGGGTTTCCTGTGACTTGAGAAACCACCGTTTGCGTCCTGTTGCACATGCAATGATCTCATCGTTGTTACAGCAACATCTTCAGTACCAAGGCTGGCGCCAATCAAAGGCAGCAACAATGGGAAGACGAAAGCAGGGGAACTGCTGAACCACGTCCTTGGCGCTCGCAACGTGCGAAAAGAGTGCAAAAAGATCAACCAACCAGCAACAAATGGTCTGTTATCATGCAGTTCGTATCATTTACTATCCATCTTGCTCTTGAGAATCATCATCTGTCCATATAGGAATACACTTATGACTCCCACTCATCCTTTATAAGGGCTTCTCCGAGTTGAACTCCGAGGATCACCAACTTTACGGTCAAAGCATGGCTGGGCTGCCTGAGCAACCTGCTTCTTGTGGCATCTTGGCCAAATACTCCGCGGTATGTCCTGCAACAGCAACTGTGTCCTGGAAAACCTTCAGTTTCTGCCACACAAATTTTCCACACATTCTTGCGCAGAATGAGTGGCCATGTTGAAACAGCTTTGCAGCAGAATGACCATCATGTTCAACATCATCATTGCACCAGCTTTAGCCATTCTTACTATACCAACCATCATTCAGCTTCAGAACTGTCAGTCATCACCAGTCACTTCACGCCTGAAAGCACCGTCACAGGCATCATGTTCATGAAGAACACGGCATCTGGATGTCGCAGCCTCCAACGGTACACAGCACGAACAGGACATGGGCCACGGTGATCTGATGCTTCGTGATTGTGCTGCATGGCTAATCATGGCTAGTCATGGCTCATGAAGCTGAATGATGGCTAGTGATGGGAAAAGATATGTACATGAAACTAATTGATGATGTTTTTTCATGGTGAGCGATGGTTGATGTGTTTACTTCATTAGCCTCTATGAGCCATCATGAACCATCTATTAACTTGACCATCAATCAACCATCGTTCACCTCGATATAAAGCATCACTATAACCATACCCACCACGACTCATAACTATACCCACCATCAAGCAGCATCAATCACCCAGTTCAACCAGGTGCTTTCCGCATGTCAATGACTGCTCTCAGCTGTGCACATCCGCAGCATCAGTGGCCTGTTGACTCCACTGTGGTGACGCACCGGCGCCAGGTCACAATCGTCCTTGGCGACCAGTGTCCACCGTGGATCTAGTGTTGGTGCAAGAAATCAACTGCAGATGTTTGTCCTTTATTCGCTGCTATTAACCATGCTGAACCACTACTTTAACCATGTCGAATCAAGCATTATCACTCGTTGATTAACATGAGCTGCCATTTACTATGATCAACATCCATCAGCGGAGTGGCGATCATTAGTTCTAACCATGAACCATGGTTCACCACCATATCAACCATGTCTACCCGCTAGCATGGCAAACCATCAACCCTTCACAGCAGCAGATCCACACACGCTGCATGCCCCTCTTGGGTCTGCACCAAAGACAGGCCCGGCGGTGCTGGAATGTGAGCTGCGACCTGCCACAGTGGCCGCCACGCTCACAAACCAACAACGATGAAGCTTGGTGAATGGGGTTGGTTGGGTGGTTGCTTGGGTGCTTGGTTATGTTGGTTAGGTGGTTAGTTGGGTCGTTGATGGTGAATGAATGGTTGGTTAAGCAATGGTTGGTGAATGATTGGTTTGTTGGTCAATGGTTGGTTAGTTGGTCGGCAATTGGTTGGCTAAGCAGCACTTGACAACGGCAAAAACCGCAGTAAAAATCGTGGCTAGCTATATAATGGTTGATGATTGATAGTGATTGGGTGATGGTTGGTCCAATGGTTGGTGATTGATACTGATTGGATGATGGTTGGTCCAATGGTTGGTGAATATTTCGTGTGCATTATTTATAACCACTAGAGTACTATCATGGTTTACTAGAGACAGCTGGTTCCTGGTTGGTCCTTGCAGCCAAAAGGGTGTTGAGTTGCTCAATGGCTACAATGGTTGGTGAAAAGCTAGTCCCATTTCATGGGCTATAGCAGGTCAGTATGTCTTCAGTCTTAGCAACCAAGTGATTGGCTGGCCGCGCTGAGCAACGAGCCAACCAATCAATCAATCAACCAACCAACCAACCAACAACAACCCAGAGATTTGTTGTTAACCACAAAGATTTGCCAAACCATCAAGCTAGCAACCAACCAACAAACCCAGAGATTTGTTACCCACACCACCAGAAACGAGGAGTGACTCACAACGGCCCGCCTCTTCCCCCAAGACCTCCTCAGCAACAGATGGAAGGCCTTGGCTGAGGTCGAGATGACGATCCAAGAAGTTGATAGATGTTGATATAGGGCTAACATGGGCTAACAATGATGATTAATGGTGTTTCATGATGAATAGGGAGGATTCATTATGGTTTGCACTGGTTTCAATTGCTAGTGGTTTTCAATCACCGTTCCTCAGACTCTTCTTACTTGCAAAAAATGATCATCCATCAAACAAATGATCGTGATATGCATCAAAGAGAGGTGACAGCAACCAAACAAAATGCTGATATCTTGTGCTTCCCCTACAAAAAGCAGGGACTTCATGGGCTCCCCAATTGCCGCTACCCACTAGCTCGCTCATTATCACAATCAATGAGCCTATTCTTGGGGATTCACCACCACCAACCACCATTCACCCGTCATTGAGCATCATTTAACCATCATGGATCACCATTTTGAACATCATTACAAATCATCAGCCATGATTTATCATTATGGATCACCATCATTAGCTGTCATTAGTCACCATGAACCAGCTGATTTAGCACCAGGTACCCAAGCATCATCGCTGCCTGGTGCCCAGCAAACACCACCCTTCCACTGAGTTTCCCCCGCCGACCAATTCATCCACGATGCCTGCACCTTCTGTACCACCCACGGCAGACAGATCCTGCAGCAACCAGCAGATGGATAAGGAGTGTTGATGATGGCTAATGATGCTTGATTTTGATCATAGTTTATCACGTGTGCTTGACAATGGTTTGCTATTTAGAAAATATGATTTACTCTGGCATGGACCGTCGCTGAACCATTCACAAACTGTTGTTAGCCACTGAGATTTACATGGTCTGCAAACCATTCTCAACCAATACTGAACCATTAACAAATCATGCTTTACCCTAGTATCAACCACAATCAGCCAGCACCAATGATAAAACCTATCATTCCACCATTCTCATCCAAGAAACCCATGAATTCACCCCAGCTTAACTAAACCATCTCATTTCAACCCAAGGCTTTCGTATCTCAAGCGTTTCACTGCTCCCAGTCCGTGCAGACGATGACTTTGTCATGGGCATTGAAGAGACGTCTGGCGCGGCAAGCGAGCTCTGACGACGTCTCCATGGGTGCTGCGCACGTATACCATCTTCCGTAGCTCAAAATGTGCGCTATGATAATATCATCAATCAACTGGTGTAATCAATCAATTGGTATCATCAATCGACTGGTGTAATTAATTTGAAAATCCATTTGGTGTACCATCAACAATGATACCAGTTGATTGATGATATGAGCTATGATACCATCAACTGGTGTAATTAATTTCAAAAGCTGATGATACCGACAATTAATGGATGATACCGACAATTCGTGGGTTTCTTTTTTACAACCAGTCATCAACCAGTAAGCATTTATCAACCATCTTCCAGAGGAATTTCGGTTTATCAGCCTTTATCCACGGGTTATTATGTAACCATCGCAATCCGCCACTCGTAGGCAAGCATCATTCATCAGCCGCCGTCCGCCACCATTCTTCAGGCCATCTTAAACCGTTTCAAATCACTATCAACCATTTAACCATTATCAAACCCCATCATAACCAACCATTGTTAACCATTCGAAAGGGTTTAATATGTGTTCAATGATGGCCAGTAATCACCACCTGTTGTCAACCACCGCCATTCACCAATAACATTCACAATATTCCCTGGTAAAGTGAACCATAGTGCACTCACCAAGAATCAATGATCATGATTCACCATATTCCCTGCTACTATCCGTTGCCCCATCATTAACAGTGATTTATATAGCCATCATGAACCATCAGTTAGAAACCAAACAACCAACCACCACCAACCACCACCAACCACCACCACCACCACAACAACGGCTTACCACACTGAACGTTGGCTCGGGCCTTGTGCCACCCGCCGCATCATCTTCAGGCACCTGGGCGTGGAATGAACTACGAATGGTTGCAGGAACTGCACACGAAGCATCAGCATGAACTCCTGGATGTCTCTGCGTCAGCAAGCTTCTCTTGTCAAGGTTTACTTGTGATATGATGCGTCCTGAGGTGTTGTGATGTGTTAAGTGACTATTCTCGAACCAATCTAACATGCAACACATGTCTTGTTTCGTTTCAGAATACAACGTCTTGGTTTCACTGAGTGAAGTGCAGTCGCTCGCCAGCACACAACTCGAATAGAAGATGCGGGATCCTTGCAGCATTGCCGGATCCGCATCGGGAGCTCAAAAGTTGTCCATGCGATAAAAGCGGTCGGGTGGGCATCAACGCTTGAACCCCAAAGCAGAGTTGTGTGTTTCAAAGCATACGAGACTTGAAGACTTATGTTTTCACACAAGGAAACCACAGGAATGTTGGTACACCGGATCCACCTGTGTAAGTGCTTTCACCCGTTGGAAAACCTGTGCTATAAGTGCTATAGCATGACCTTTGTAATTCATTGTAGGGGCTTCGGTGAGTACTCTTTTTTATCAACAAGTATGCAAACATGATTGATATCAATCATTAAAACGCCGTGTTTGACAACCAGTATCGACTAATCTGAAAATAATATGTCGATGTTTTGAACTGTATTGAGTCTTTAGTTCATCATTGACCATAATCAGACTCATCTTCAATCGTCAAGAATCACTAGTCATCATTGCGCTTGTACCCATCATTGACCAAACATGCACCACGATGAACCACTTTAAATCCTCAACCATGGTATGGATCACCATCATAAATATCATAACCATTAACCATCAACTAATCTTCCTTAAACCACCATTTAAAACCCATCTAACCACCATTTAACCAGCCTTAAACCAACATTTAACCACCATCATCATCCACCATTTCCCTTCCACCTTTCCTCGCCATCCATCCATGGCCCCCCCACCGTTGCGCCTCCTGTGGCGTCAGCTCCACCGTCAGCACCTCGCTCTCATCCTTGGCCGCCAAGGACCAGCGGCGCCGGTCCCAGAGGATGGCGTTGGCCTCGCAGCCGCCACGGGCCCAGGCAGATCCACCGCTGGTGCCATGGGACTGCTCCATGGCTCGGGGTTGATGGGTTAAGGTCTTGGTGATCAAGTGGTGGTTGATGGGTTGGTGGTTGGTGAAGGGATGGTTGTTGGTGAGAATGGTTCGTTGGTGATGGATGTTGTTGGTTGGTCGTTTCGCTGAGACCGTGAATCATATTGATGTAACTGTTAGATGCATTGATTTTAAGTACCATCAATATTTGTTGTTCGTGATACGATTGTTCTTGTATAATTGGGGGTTATACAGTATTGTTGGTAGTGGGATAAATGCTCATAATCCCGGAGATTTCGGACCGAATCTATTTACGGTCCTGCCTACTGTCCTCAGCTGGATTCACAGAGGGGATTGGACTGGGTTGGCAATTTAGATCAACAATGAACCCCACAAACCCCTTCATGACAAAATCGATGTCTTACAAGCACAAACAAAATTGAGACTCGTAAACCGAGCGTATACAATCAGGAAGATTCAGGTGCTGCCTTTCGAGGAAAGTACCAAGAAAGAAAATAACAACGGAGCAACAACAAACCAACGCAACGCAAATCGCCAGTAAAGCAGTAAGACAACAAATGCAACAATCGCAATGGCAAAAGAAAACATGGTAAACAAAAACAGCTTTCTGGTTGTTAAACACATAAAAACGAATCTGTCACCATCAAAGGCCACGCCTTCCCGTTGAAGGTACTGCAAGCAAGGCCTCAAAGCTTCGCGTGCTTCATGCGAAGCAGCATCGATGAATCATGGTGAGTCATCGATGAATCATGAGTGAATTGTCATGTCAATCATTAATGAACTGGACTCACCACTCGAATTGTTGGCTTCAGAAAAATTATTGTGACGGACAATTCGTCGTAGCTACTGATGCAATCTGAATTTATGGCAAGTCCAGAACAACGGCCCTTTGAATCATCCCACTTAAGCATCGCTGCCCATCACCATTGTGTAGTATCATTGTCAATGAATGCTCTACTGTTGCAATTCTCACTATAATCGAGCTTCAATGATCAACCATGATCGATTCCCCTTGGCTATGAATTCGGAAGCGTTTTTAACCATCATGAATCATTATAGTGAGCATCATGTTTAGCTGTTTAACCACTAGCTACCAGTGAGCTGCGTAGATGATTCGGAGCAAACACCCTAAGCCTCGGTTATCGCAAGTGGCGTTTCCTTAAGCAACCACCTAGGCAACCCCTCATGGTAACCACTCCACAATGATGAACTTCTTCTCCGGAAACCCCAGGTTTTGGGGAGCCCCAACTTCCCCACTGCCATGGTCACCTGGTGCCGCCCACACTGAGCTTCCGGCCGTAGCCTTCTTCCATCAAACTCGTCGCAAGGCTTTCTCCGTTCTTCTCATTCGTGGCATCCAAGCCCTGGCAATACTTCACTCAATGTGGTATCAGTGGTGTTGTGGATTTTCTCATTACCCACAATGGTTACCAATATGGTTGCCACTATGGTTACCACTATGGATACCAATATGGTTACCATATCCAATAACCATCTAGAGTTATCAACCATTGTAGTGGATCCTATGCCCCATAGCGAGGGGGTTCAGCACAACACATGAAATCGCCCGGCGTCCCCTTTTTGGCTCGTCAGCTTCGACAGCGGCGGCGCAGACCGAGTGGCTGGGGACGTCATGTGGTAAAGCAACAGTGGCACTTCAGCGTGGCTAGCAATACGGAAATGCTGCTAGGGCCTGGTAGTCTGCTTCGGTGTTCAATCAAAGAAGAATCTATTGAACAAAGAAGAATAGACGTTGCGAGTGTATATAGCCATGAAGAATGACCATCAACATTGGATTGATTCAGCACGTACACAAGAACTTGGTGATTTGTGCGCCACGCTGCTTTACTTTGTTCTCGACTTCCTCCAGCCTGGAAATGCCTAAGGAACGATTTGAATGTTTGGAATCCAGACATCCAAAAGCTGTTCGTTTATGTACACAGCAGCTGCCTAACTGGTGCAGTTCGCATCATCGCACATGTTGCCCCTCATGCAATGTGGAGAGCTCCACTTTCTTCAACTTCGGGAACTGCAAGCCCTTCGCACCTCAGTAGCGAAGCCAATGCACCACACCCAGAGCCCGAACCCTGCAGTCTCGTCAAGCATAGAAATGTTCCACCTAAAGAGGTGTGGTTCTCTGTCATGAAACCGAGCATACTTAGACATGACTCCACATCATCACTATTGAGCGAAAGGTGTTTTGAGAGTTTTTGAGCACTTTTGGTACGGAACACAACCGGCAAACAACACCAGCAGCGGTCCGCGGCCAACACCAGTCAGGGGTGATATGACCTGATCAGATACCCTTCAGGGTCGGGTATGGTCGCTCCCTGCGCTGAGGTCCATGGAGACTGGTGGTGGCCACTGGCGACCATATTTCAACAAGTGACCTTTTTCATCGAGAAACAACACGTTTTGATGTCATGGAAGATTCATAGATTCACATATCATCATCAATATCCCCAGATTTCATAGTAAATCACCAGCTGTTTGTGGTGAACGAACAGGCGCTTCACCGGCAGCTGGATCTCCCCAATTCCCCACAATCCCACCTCGAAAGTGCGAAGCGTTGCCCGTCAGATACAGCTCGTCGCAGAGTCTCTCCTGCGGATCTGCGGTCAGTGGGTACCAATCAATCGAGATGAAACCAACAAATGGAGACAGTGATGATAAATCATATAATTAATGAATGATGTTATTGAATATGGTTATCATTTTATTCTCAGCCACATATTTCAACAATGATCAACAATGAGTCAACCACCACCATCACCGTGGCAACCGACCCCCCATGGCAGTCCATGGCATCTCCACCGCGGTCAGCCAGCACCAGCCCCGTGACTTTGGTTCCGCACTCAGCGCGAGCTCGGGCCACCGACGCTTCGTCGGTGTTCCTTGGAGGTTGGTGGACCTGGTTGATCTGTCAGCTGCAGAAGTTGGTTCATTCACGATCTTTATAAAATGCATAACCAACTTATATAAGATATTCTGGTTCATTCATTCTGGAGACAACTGGTTAATCTCCAAATTTGTCATTCTGGAGATTCATTGATCTTTCTCGATCTTTATTGCATTTGGAGAAGTCTCTGCATGAAAGCCTACCATCTGTCTACTACCATCTACTACGTCTCTTTGAGAACGTCTTTGTGGAGCTAAGTTCGAGAGAACGCACTGATGGTACAAAAACAGGTGAAAAAGGTGGAAGTCTTCTTTGGGAGCTGCATCAAGAAGAAACACATCGAGCCTATGTGATGGTTTCTGAAGCCATAGGAGTGCCCCAAAGCTACGGTTGGTTTATCACTGTAAATGGTGAATAAACTGAACGATGACCGGGGGTACCCCTATTTTGAGAAACCACCATGTGTGCATTCCCAGTGGATGTGTGAAATCCCAGTCAGGTTCAATTGCAGTTCAGTCCACGTGTTACTAGACTTGCTGGATCTACGAATTAACCCTCAATTCACCAACAATCAAATGTTCATCAACCATTCATTTAGTCTTTGTTAAGCACGATAGTTGATTAGTTATTAACCGCTTATTAGCCACTTTTAAGCACCATAGTTGGTTATTAACCGTTTCTAACCACATGTGTTGATCAGTTATTAACCGTTTATTAACCGTTTCTAACCACATGAAACCACCAAACCTTCCTGGTACCTCTGCTGGTCCCAGATCTGTCGCGAGCCCAGCTGCGCATTGAGCTCTCCATCGGTCACGATGAGCAAATCCTCGGTGGGTCCCCAGGTCATCCGCGCGGCGTCTCCCGTGGCCGTGGCGGAAGTTCCGCCGTGGGAACCGTGGGTTGGTGGGGAAAATCGTTGGTGCAACAAGGGGATCAAAGCACAAACAACCATAGCTATGATAGATCAGGGAGTCATTGATGCAATTATTCGTTGAATATATGATGCTGGAATCTTTGTTGCAATCAGGGATCGATCAAACATGTGATACTGATACAATTATGATAATCATCTTCCGTCGATCGTGTGAATGATTTCGCACCTGGTTGTCACGATGTGGGGCCATCTTCACAAAATCATACTCACATTTTGGATTGAATATATCGTGGTCACTATACATCCAAGTTGGATGCCCATCCACTTCCTATACCAACACGTACCATCCATCCCCCCATCCTCGTTAAGGACCTCCCCACGGGTAGACCCCAGGTGTGGACCCCCCATCGCAGCCGCCACCGCCGCCAAGGCACCGCGTTGTGCCAGGTCTCGTCCTCGAGTTTGCGGCTGGCGGCGCTCAGGGCGTCCTCGAGGTAGGTGCCGCCACCGAAGCTCTGCCGGAGGAACTCCAGGACCTTCCTGCGGAGCTGCAGCTGCTGGTGGATCCACGGTGGATCCGTGGCAGTTGCAGGTGCTGGCAGATCCATGGTGGTGGCTGGAGCCATGGTTGGGATGCTGATACTTGCTGGTGGAGCCAGCGGTTTTTTAAGTGGTGACATGGATTTTTTTCGGTGGCTGGTGTTGATTGCTTAGTGGATAATGGTCTCTTGGGATGAAATACACCAGGAGTTTGAATAGTTTTGATTATGTAGTAGTTGCTATTATATTATAGTGTTTTTTTAATATAGTTTAATCATTATAGTCGTTAATGATCTCTTGTTCTACACCAAACACGACAACGACCGAAATTTCCGCAGCAGCACCTGAATCCATCTTGGCTCAGGTCCAACTCCAACTCTCTCCTGGGCGGCCCGAGCCATGGATGCTCGTGGATGGCGTTCCCTGCTGAAATGGGAGTTGTTTGGGGGTGATGAGACATGGTGATGGTGATGATGATGATGATGATGATGATGATGATGATGATGATGATGATGATGATGATGATGATGATGATGAGGAGGATGAGGATGGTGATTGTGATGGTGATGGTGATGATGATGATGATGACGACGATGATGATGATGATGATGATGATGATGATGATGGTGATGGTCATGGTGATGATTCATGATGATGATGATGATGATGATGATGATGATGATGACGATGATGATGATGATGATGATGATGATGATGATGATGATGATGGTGATGATGATGATGACGATGACGATGACGATG
>VSDK01027580.1:49046-76502 GCA_009767595.1 Symbiodinium kawagutii
AGGGAATTGAATTTCAGGGAGTTCAAAAACATAAGGAAATTGAATTTCGGGGAGTTCAAAAAACATCAGGGAAGTGAATTTCCGGGAGTTCAAAAACATCAGGGAATTGAATTTCAGGGAGTTCAAAAACATAAGGGAATTGAATTTCGGGGGGTTCAAAAACATAAGGGAATTAAATTTCGGGAAGTTCAAAAACATAAGGGAATTAGATTTCGGGCGGTTCAAAAACAAAAGAGCATTGAATTTCGGGGAGTTCAAAAACACAAGGGAATTGAATTTGGGGAGTTCAAAAACATAAGGGAACTGAATGTCGGGGAATTCAAAAAACAAAGGGGAATTGAATTTCGGGGAGTTCAAAAACATAAGGGAATTGAATGTCGGGGAATTCAAAAACATAAGGGAATTGAATGTCGGGGAGTTCAAAAACATGAGGGAATTGAATTTCGGGGAGTTCAAAAACATAAGGGGATTGAATGTCGGGGATTTCAAAGACATAAGTGAATGGAATTTCGGGGAGTTCAAAAACAAAGGGGAATTGAATTTCGGGGAGTTCAAAAACATCAGGGAATTGAATTTCGGGACTTTCAAAAACATAAGGGAATTGAATTTCGGGGAATTCAAAAACATAAGGGAATTGAATGTCGGGGAATTCAAAAAACAAAGGGGAATTGAATTTCGGGGAGTTCAAAAACATAAGGGAATTGAATTTCGGGGATTTCAACAACATAAGGGAATTGAATTTCGGGGAGTTCAAAAACATAAGGGAATTGAATTTGGGGGAGTTCCATAAGGGAGTTGAATTTCGGGGAGTTCAAAAACATAAGGGAATTGAATTTCGGGGAGTTCAAAAACATAAGGGCATTGAATTTCGGGAAGTTCAAAAACATAAGGGGATTGAATTTCGGGGATTTCAAATAAGGGAATTGAACTTCGGGGAGTTCAACAACATAAGGGAATTGAACTTCGAGGAGTTCAAAAACACAAGGGAATTGAATTTCGGGGATGTCAAAAACATAAGGGAATTGAATTTTGGGGATTTCAAAAACATAAGGGAATTGAATTTGGGGGAGTTCAAAAACATAAGGGAATTGAACTTGGGGGATGTCAAAAACATAAGGGAATTGAATTTCGGGGATTTCAAAACCATAAGGGAATTGAATTTGGGGAGTTCAAAAACATAAGGGAATTGAATTTCGGGGATTTCAAAAACATAAGTCCAGGGTTTCTTAGTTTCAGAGATGCAGGTTCCAGCTCGGCGTTGCGAGGTTGCAAGCTTCCAGGGTTTCGTTTCATGGCTTCATCACCCACAAATTGATCATGATCGACCATGGTGTATGCGCCATGATTCACCATCATCAATCATTAAGCACCGCCACTTAACCATTGTTCAACCACTTGTCAACCATTATTCATACCAATCACCCATTGTTCGCGTGATCAGTCACCATCATTTGGTTTCGGTCCCCTTCTACGACCGTCCTGGCACTACGGCCATGCCAAAGCACGCGGGGCGTCGGCCGCCACAGGGATGTGGACAGCGCTGCGGACCGCGACCGGCCGCAGTGACGAGGGCGGCTCCATGGCCAAGCTGAATTTCTTTGGGGAAGAAAATCGGGTGCCAAATTCGTCATCAGCTATGAATTATACTGATGGTCTAACGGGTGATGGTCTAAGAATGGTTGGTAATGGACCCTCGCTGATGTAGATTGGTTAGTATTGGGTGGTTTGTGATGGCGAATTTTGAACAGATTAAAGTATATGCATATAGGCTTTATTTGACTGGTCATTCCCGTTTGGACATCTGTGACTCAACTGCTATGCGGCTGCTTGTTGCGACTTTCAGAATGCAACTGCTGTCTCTTTGTGCTGCACCTACAATATACCCTATCAGCCGCCTCTTCCTTAATCCGGGTGTCATTAGTTGCTTGGTGCATTTACCCTTCTCAGCAGCCCATATGGCTGGACATGCTCTCGATGTCATCGAAAGCACCCGTGAGTATCAGTTTTACTGTCACCTTATGGACCCCTCGTTCACTGCACATGATGAGTGACCCAACCAGGGGGGCTATTATCCAACAATACGGGGAAGCTGTTCACAAAGAGGGTGGCCTATTGAGGTGTCAGATGTCACCATCCACCATTGAATCAAGGCAACCATGAACCATCTGGACCTGGGGCACTAGCTTGGAGGGCACTGGAGCTCAAGGAAGCATGGTCAAGTTACAGCTGATGGTCAGTCTACTTAATGACAATCGTTGCATCTAAAAGAGTGCCTTACTTCAAAGGAATATGTGAACTATGGAAAACGTCAAATTCATGATGTCATCATCGTTCGTGAAACTGTCAGCAAACCAACCAACAACTGACAAACCCAACTAAGCAACTTCATGATGGCGAATCTGTTTGGACGTTTGGACAACAAACATGGCACAGTCTGCGTTCAGCCTGGCCTGCAAGCAAATCAAATCCTTAGTGAACCACTTGAGTAGTGGCCACTTCGCGAATTCATCAGCGGGAACAAACCGGCAGAGATAGCAATGAACCAGCAACATTGGCGATTAATGATGGCGTTTGCTGGGTTTTTGATGGGTTTTTGCGAGTTTTTGCCGTTTGATGATGGTTAATAGTGTTGTTTTTCTTCTCAAGCAGAACATGAACCAACATGAACCAACCCCAACAGTTGTAGCGCCAGCTGCAGCCCCTGAGCGCCCTGCTGTTCGGTAGACCAAGATCTGGCGCTTCACTTTGGCCAAACGTTGCTGTCCTCGACAAAGTCATGGAACGACTCACCACTTGCTGTGCTCTGAGACTCGCAACCGGAAAGGTGACAACATCACATCGGATTACAAACCAAATCAGAAACTTATATGCACAATAGAGCAGCTATCTATACATAACCAGGTTTGTGTGTCGCATTTCTGTGTCACGTCTGTTGGTGTCTGATCTCCGTCTAGTTCTCTGTAGCCACTGGCAGCACTCGCAGGGCCGCTCGCCTGCGGGGCTCTGATCGTTCATCATCTCCGAAATGGCGTAGGACATGACGTTCACCACACCCTTGGGCGCCTCGCGACTCCACCGCCGGCGGTGGGCTGCCAGTGGTAGATATCCAACGAAGCTTAGGATTCCTTAGAACTTCTTGGGTGGGACTTTACCTTCGTTTCTTGAGGCTTTCTTAGGGGTTCGATTCTTAATTAGGGGCGTCAATGAGTTATCTTAGATGTCGTTTCTTAGGGTTCATGTAGTAAACTATTAAGCAACGAATCAAACTGAAAACATGTCCACATTGGGCAGTGGTTCACATCCCAACCCCCCGGTGCTGTTCATAACTCTGAGATTTCTTCACCAATGGGACCAGCACATCCAGTCCCCGACGGGTCTCCTCCTGTTGCTGCTCTCTGGAAGCTGTCAAGTACCTGCCGCAGCTGGACTGCTACCTGGACGGCTGCCTTGGTTGCCTTGCTTGTGCTAGCCAAGTTGCAACTACCAACCAACTAGAAACAATGGTTGACCCTGTCACCAATGACATACACCAACAATTGGATGACCATCGCCGTTCGGTCATCCACACCATGGCCCCTAGGCTTCATCCCGCCTCACTGCAGCGACCTTGGCCAAGGAACAGGGTCAGGTGGAGAGGTAGAAATCGAAGCGAACAAGCCATTGGAACGGTGGTATGTTAGGTGGTCTTCCAACAGGGGATCAGTAGATTCCACGCGAACCAAGCTGTTGGAATATGGACTTTGTTGGAATCTATGCTGAGTTGGATGTGTTTTCCATATTTTTGGGAGCTGGGATCGATTTTTTCTCACCCGTGTTGGGATCATCGAATGTGATATAAATACAAATAATCACAACCGAATGTCCTAGATTCTTCCTGCCAAGGTATTGATATCAAGATCGTAGCTTTGATCCCCACATACAGTCTGTATAATGATGTACTGCTAGAATATCATCCCAATAGATAGTGCTTGGATAGCGAGCCATTTTGGATCGTTGTTCCTGTAACAATGGTGGTTTGGCCCACATACATGATGCTTTAACCCATAGTGCTATATGGGGCTATATGGGCAAATAGTATTGACCATGCTGCTACGAGTAGGTGTTCCTCTTGGATAATGATCTCAGCAGATGGTAGATTAGTGCATCCAAGAGTTAGCTAATCTATATGACATTCTAGTTGAGCACCGGTATAGTACTAATAGGTATGCAATCTATAATTAGCATATGAATCTATTTTAGATAGTATTTTCATGAAGAAATCTCAATCAAGTTGATAATCCCACCACTATCATCACCCAATAGCTGTGTTTTCACTGCACAAAGTCCTCTCTCCGCAGCTACTTCTGTGCAACCAGGGGGCAGCAACATCCTGCAGCCGGTGCAACATCTTCAGGGACCAACCGGGTGCATTCCCAACTCATGGAATATCAAGGCTGATGGCTGACAGTCCACAAGTACACGATCAAAAAGAATCCACTTCAATGTGCTCGCTTCACTGGAGATACGCAAAATTTGGTGATTGCAAGCCACCTCCAAGCCACTTCCAGGCCAGCAAAATCGCCAATCCATGATGGTAATGATCAAGCACCAAGGCCAACTATACCACCAAATGTGCGACCCATTGAAGGGGGGCAAGACCCATGTTCCTGGGTGAACAAGGGCACCCCCACTGGGAGGGTGACCCCATGGTGCCCGGTGATCACCGCTTGGCCAACATCCAACCGTTGGGCCTCAGGAGCGTTCTCGGCATGGACGAACCTGCGCACCTCCAACTTGGTGCGCAAGTGAAGTCGTCCTGGAGCACCACCCGGGCCCGGGGGTTCTGTTGCTTGCTGGTGCTGTCTGACATTGGAAAAAGATCATGAGCTAACAGCCATTCTCTTATACAATTAGGCCATTGGCTCATGTTAGACAGCCAATTCCGAAATGTCCAACTGGTTAGGGTTGGAGTTTATCCCTCTCGTTTCATATTCTGATCACCGTCATCAACCATCATCAAACATCATCCACCAGTACCAATTACCGAGCATTTTGCAGATATCAACCGCTGTTAGCCACCACCGCAATTCACCATCCATTGTTTCTCATCATGGCCACTTACCATCAGCCATCACTACTCACCATGAAGCCTTACTGGATAACTAACTATGACTAAGCATGATTTCCAATTGGAATTCCCCATCATTGCTGGTTTTTGTTCTTGATAGTGGTTAATGAATCAAAATGATTCTGAGTACCAGTCATATTAGCCACCTCTATGTGCATTTATGACAGTCGTTCGTGAACTGCAAGCACCATGAACCACCACTGGTGACCATTCCTCTGCTTGGTTTCAACGCCCTGCCTTCGTCGCAGCTTAAATGCTTCAGCTCACCCAAGTCGGCCAAACCATCTGGCCGGCTCTGCAACCTCGCACCAGCGAGGCTTGAAGAGCTGGTGGGTGGCTTGAGGATTGTGATGACTGTTGGTGGTGATTTTTGATCACTATCATTATACTATTAATAGCCACTCTTAGCTAATAGTCCTGTCAGGATTATTTAATAGTGATCACTGTTTAAGGATTATTAGCCAACAGTGGCTAATAATGGCGGTCACTACTGTTTATAGCAATAATAGTGGTCACTGGTGGCTAATAGGAGCTAATACTGGCTGATACTAGAGGCTAATAATGATCATAATAATGGTGACTGTTGGTCAATCATGGTAGTGACTAGATGTGACTAGCCGTTGTCATGGCCATTCTTACTGGAAGCCTGAACCTGAGGGCTCGGCTTTGTCAGTGCAGACTGAATACGGCCCAAGCCATGCAAGTCCTGGAGCAAGCAATGGGATTTTGACCAGCTGCCGATCAAGACCTGGAACTGTATTGTACATCGGCTTTTTACCACGGAAGCCGAAGGTTTTCTTTGTACCACAATAGGAAAGCAGCCCTTGGAAATGAGATCATCAATTTGAGATCCAGAAACCCGGCCGTTTCACGTTGCCACTACACCGCTTGAGTCGTCATGCAATCGTCCTCCCACGTAAAGTGGCAGTTCTGAAGGGCCTCGGCAGCACCCAGTGGTGCCGGAAATCACCTGTTGAGGGTATCACCAGTGTCAATCTGAGCGAGCCACTTCCATTGTGCGTAGTCTTCATGTTGATATTCTGGTTTACTATTCAAACTATTCGGTTCATAGTTCCCCGTTGTCATTGCTGTGCAAGACGCGAGCATCTACCAATCAAATCTATTTGGCTGAGTAGATTCCTTACTACAAACTAACACATCTCACTCGTTTGTGGATGCCGATAGCTATGGTGCAAGTGTTCGGTTCCCTCACATCACATTTCAGAATTTGAATAATTGGTTCCACCACACGAGCTATGAATTGCTACCTATGATGTACATTTCTCAATTTCTCATTGGTTTAACCCATCAAATCCTCGAAACATCTTGGTTTCCCCATGTTTTTTTCATGTTTTCCCATAGTTTCCCCATGTTTTCGCATGGTTTCCCCATGGTTTCCCCATGGTTGACCAACCACCGGTTCCAAGTCCCAGTGGAACCCTCAGCCACGCCTCCACTCGCCAGGGACCTTGGTCCTGACCAACCATCAGCAGTGGATGAAGCCGTGGCTGTGTCGAGAGTGGGGAACCTGATCATGAGTTTTGGTAGGGATAGGACAAAAGGTCAAGGTAAACACACACATTTTGGGTATGATTGGTATGGATTCGTAGGGATTGGTATGGATAGGTATCGATTGGTCTGGATTGGTATGGTTGATTGATGGATTGGTATGGTTGATTGATGGATTATTGATGGCTTGTGATTGTTATTTGTATGGTTGAGGATGGTTGAGGATGGTTCATGATGGTTGATTGTTTTGTTTATGATGGTTAATGGTGATTGATGATTCTTGGCATGGTTTATGATGGTTGATGATAGCGGTTCTGGATAAATGTTGGACACCACTTCCCATCCAACGCTTTACACCCACAGGACACCAAAGCGAATGCAGTTTCGAAAAATCTGTTGAGCAGTGCTGAATATGAGCCAGCAATGCCTGAAACTGCTGGTGGATACCAACTATACCCAACCATCAGAGTCCGTTGAGGACTGAAAATCACCTGTCAGTTTGGGGATCTGCCAATTTCAGATATATGAGTTACGCGGCGTTTCAGCCATCCAGCTCTCGAACGAGTGAGCCTCCAAATCTAAAAAGACTTGATCAAGCAGTCGTCGTCATCCATCGTTCACCAGTATCCGTTTGTTCTCATCAATGACCAGTACTAATAGTTTGACAAACCATGATAAACAGTACTAACACTTTGACACCCCTTGAACATCTATGAACTATTTTTGTAAATATCTATCATCATACTCTTGTTCTCACACTAACAGTATGATAGGCAACCACTACGAAGCATTGTTGGGGGACGGTTGTTTTCAGCCTTCAGTTTGAGCTTCCCAGGGCCAACGTTCAGCTTGCCTGTGGATCTGTCGCTCGTTTGAGGATCAAGTCCAACAAGTACCTGGCAGCTCCCACGGGCTGCTGGTGGCATCGCCGGGGCTGGGCTTGGCGGTTGAACATGTCCAAAAGACATCACCGAACAAGTCCCTCCTGCAGGATGTGAACCCCACTCCCTTATTTTGATGAGATTCTAATCATTTCAAAATTAAGCCATGACTAGATTAGATTTAGATCTTAGAAAGAAGAGGCAATAAAAAAGATAAACAGAAGCCATCCCGCATTCACCACCTGAACCCAGGACAAACTTTTTACAACTTCAGATCTCAGCTCCACCTGTTGTGCTGAAGAGTGAAGGGTTCGAAGTAGAAATCCAACAGCTGACGCAGCTGACTGGCCGCACCTCAGGCATGTGAAAAACGATTGGCTGGACGAATCTTGGCAAACGACCAACTGACCAAGACCGTTGTTTCACGAGACATGTCTCGATGATCGTTGGTTAACCCTGCCCTTTATTCTTGGTTATCATTGTCATCGATCAGCAACATTCACTGGCATCGATCAGAAACCAGTAGCTAGCACCACTCTGTGCTGGATGGTCTGCGGGCTGGCGCTCCCTGGCGGTCTGAGAGAGGCACGACTGCCCCCGCGACGTTCGGTCACGGTACCGTCCTGTGCATCGACGGCTTTGGTGGCTGGGGTTGGTTTGAATGATGGTGCTGGTAAATGACCGTGAAGAACTAGGAATCAACGTTAGGATATGATTAGTAAGTTGTGATAGTAGGGACCAAAAATAAAGGGTGATATACCAACTGTAGGTTGGTTTATTGGGTACTTGCTCAATGAGGTTAATAACCATCAATCAGCAACGACAACGGAATATTACCAACAGCCCCCGGGATGTATCTGACCCAACAATGCTGGATCATCCACATAAAAAACAAGTGTTCGTTCATGACCATTGCCATCCATCACCAAACATTGTTCACTACTATGAACCATAAGTATTGATTCCTAAGCAGTGCATTCTCCACCAGTATGAGGCCATTATGAACCATTAGCAGTCCATGATGATGGGTTCCTCAACAGTGGTATTGCTTCATTGCTTCGTTCATATTCCAGTACAGTACCACTCCACAAGGATCAACAGTTGCTTCAGCAGCGCGGCCGTGTCACCACTGGGGAGGGCGAAACCATCGTTGATCAGCGCCTTTAACCATGAGTAAGCAACTTCTCTCGACATGAACCCAAGGTTCACCACCATGAACCAGCTCATCTACTGACTCATGAAGCAAGCATCAACCATCACTAGCCATCATCAATCTCCATCAACCATCATCAAACACCATCAACCATCATCACCCATCAATGCCCACCATCTTCACCAGCCATCATGAACCACCATCAACCACCATTAACCAATCCCTACCAACCATGATTCACCCGCCCTCGTAGAGGCGCTCAACGCTGTCCTTTTGCTCGGCTGCTTCACCTGGCGAGTCACGACAACGGTAGGCAATTGGTGTCCATTACGCCTAAGGAATCGCCAAGGTAGATGTGAAATGTGTAGAAAATAGCGAGGAATAGCTAAGGTTTATACTAGTTTATGGTGGTTTATACTGACTTATACTGGTTTATGCTGGTTTATCCTAGTATATACTGATAGATGTGGTTTAGTTTAGACCTAAGGTTTATACTGGCAAATGTGGTTTAGACTGGTACATAAAACACTGGTGGTATGAACATTATCCTGGTCCAACTTAGCTCATAAAAAGACTGGGAAAGCTGTTGGAAGATTGGGGAATGTTGGTATGGCATTGATGACTTTTGGGTAATGGACAGTAGCTTTCACTATGTAGAAGGTGTTGATGGTATTGTGGGGGAATCGGTGAAGTGCTGCAACCTGACACGGGTTAGCAGCACACCATGGCGTCGGCTGTTGGTATATCTTTACCTGTTGAGTTGATGTAATGATCATGAGAGCGTATATAGTGTTTGTGTATGTGATCTTTCTATGTAATGAAACCTGTTGGTGAAGGAGTGGAGACGTAACGGTAATTAATAACATAAAACTAGATGCTGCATGCCCTTTCTTCTCAATCACTGATCACAGCCATCCACTTGATACTTGTTTGTCAACTATCACTAAGCACCATTAACCATCATTATCCATCATTCACCATCATTAATCATTACTATCCATCATTCCTATCCTGGATAGGCTATTCATTGTTCACCTGTCCCCTTATCATCATTGGTACCAAGATCAACCAATCATTCCTATCCATGGAACCTCTGGCCTCCCCCAGTTCCGCCTGGCGCGGCACGGCGCTTTCTGCTGCTCTCGTCTTCGGGCGCGCGTTCGGGGCTGCGGGCTTTGCGCACGGTCAAACGGTGGCGGTCCACGCGGAGAACCTGGCGCGCAGGGCTGGGTGGAGGTTGGTCTGGTGTGTGGTGGTGGGTTCTGCTGAAAAACGACGTGATTTGTGGGTTTTGTAACGGTTGAATGAAAGCGCACAATCACATGATAGTGGATTGTGTGTGTGTGGTTTTCTGATGAGTGTGGAATGGTGATATGGCGGCTAATCATGTGCTTGATCATGGATGATTACCAATGCTTGGTTGGTAGCTGTCTAGCCACTATTGTTGGTTTTTCTTCCCTATGATTGACCAAAAACTTCCCTATAAAGCCACTGGTAACCATAGTAGTAACCATGCTCAATCACCAGCACCAGCCACAACAAGCGGTGACCACTGCCGGTGCTCCACCTGGGACTCCTCCAGAGCTCCAGCCACTTGTTGGGCCAAGGCCTGTGAACAGCAGCGCGGCGTGCGGTGGTGATGTTCCTTACGTGCGGTGGTAGGCCTGGTAGGCCTGGTAGGCCTGCTAGGAAATGATTGGTTAATGATGGTCAACGATGGTCAGTGATGGTCAATGATGGTTTATGATGGTTGGTAGGAACATGATTATGGTGGATGATGGCTAGGAGGACGATGGTTTATGGTGTGTGGTACAGAACCTGGATCAACCATCTGGAACTACGATTTGATTACCATGAAATGACAATGAAGTAACCACCATTACTCCAAAAAACCACCATGAACCATAAGTTCCCATGACCATCCCATGACCATGAACCACCAGTACCCATGTAAATGACCATCAACATTTAAAACCACCATTAACCATCGCAAACCATATAAAAATCATCATCTTCAACCACATAAGACCACTGTTAACCACCACTTCCCGTGGCCATGTGCCATCATCAACCCCGCCGTTGGTTCATCCCCCCGCTGCCCATCCCCCCGAGCCCTACCTCCGACGTCACCAAGTCCTTGGCGCTCTCCAAACCCAGGCGCTCACCATAGCGTCCAACGATCCTGGGCGCATCGGAAAGCTGGGCACCAACGACACCAGGAGGCGTCCAAGAATCCAGTCGTTGGATTGATCCTGGTGAATGAATTGATTCATAAATTGATTGTTTTGTACCTATGGTTGATCCTTGGATTGATCAAGTTCTATTCGATTCCAGGCGTGAATGAATTGATTAAGTAGCCCCAGCATGGATTGTTCGAAGCCCCAACATGATTTTCTACTTATAACCAATAGGCCGCACCAAAGCAATTGATCATTTTACCCGGAAACCATTGGTTTTTTGGGGGTGCCACTATTTTGGCACATACCCTTATCGTTGATCCTTGGTTAATGAATTGATCAAGTAACGAAGGTTCATGAATTTCAATGAAATCCATTACGTTTGATTCGTAACAAGGCTGACCGACCACGTTAAGCGATTCCCTCGCTTACAAGAACTATTGTGGATATCCGTGGTTACCGCATGATTCGCTTATTCTGTAATCATTAACCATGGATATTGACAAACTATCAGTCATTCCTTAACCAACCCTCATTAGCCATTTATCAACCATCATTGACCAATGCTCAAAAACATTCATTAAACATGTGATTACTGTTGGTTTTTAATCCCCAATGATTACATAACCACCAAGGATCCATTTGACTAAGCCTTACTATCCACCATTTTCCTGCCTGAAAGCATCCCGCTCAACCCCCGCACCAGCTTCCCCTCACTGGGTATCCCGACCATGTCAACGGCACTTCTTGCGACTGCTGGATCTTTGAAAGCAGCTGCGGGTCCTACCGCGGCGCTACCAGGGGGCGATGGTTGTTATATCAATGGTTACCGGTGGTGAATGATGCGACACCAGTGGCAAATGATGGGCAAAACTTAGTTGGAATGATGAACCACCACTATGGGGAATAGTTCTTAACCTTTCACGATGATTAACCATGATCATCAACCATTGTCAATCACCATTTACCATGGCCTAACCACTGCCACTGATCACTAACAAACCCTAAAAATAACATTGACCACCACCAACCACCCTCTATCATACCCAAACCATTCGTCCACCATGATCACCACTCACCACTCACCACTCACCACTCACCACCACTCACCACCACCAACCACCACTAAGCACCGCTAAGCACCGCTAAGCACCGCTAAGCACCGCTAAGCACCGCTAAGCACGGTCATGACCCTGTCGACCAGGAAATATTCGAACCCATCAAAGAATCATAACCCCCTAATATCATAAATTGGCCAAGAATAATCCCCTGATGATTGGGATCGTAATATCATCAATAACCATCAATCATCATCAATCATCAATTACCCATACTAATCGCATAAATCCCCGATCAAACCCATCATCAGCCCCTCCTAGGGGGCAGCTCCTGCTCCAAGAAGAGCTGCTCCAGCGACTTCCGAAGCTGCTCAGCGCGGGGCTGCCAGGCCACCTGAACGGAGATGGCCAGGGTTTCGGGGGGGCTCAAGGGTGGCTTCATGGTGGTTCAATGGTGGTTGAGTGGTGGCTTAAGGGTGGTTAATGGTGGGTTGAAGATGGTTTAAGGGTGGCTTAATGATGGTTGATGGTAGCTTCATCGTGATCTCTTACTTAATGGCAGTGATGATGGAAATCGTGGTTTAAGGATGGCTTCATCAACTACAGCTGGGAACCGCACGAAGGAGCCCTGAACCACCAGCTCTGAATCCCTCGACGTCAGAGCTTTTCGAAGCACTCCTGGGGGGCAGGGTGGATGGGTGGACTTTCTGTTGGCAAAAAAGTCTCTCGTATGGTTGGTTACAATCATGATTGTCAACCGTAAGACTTGATGCGTGGATGGATGGATATCTCCTATCCTTGCTGGCTGGTTGGTCATATCCCTAGCCAATTGCCCACCAATCAACAATCATTCGCCAACCAAACATAACAAGCCCAGAGAACTAATCAAAAGGAAAACAAAGCCCCGCTGTGGTAGTTTGTGAAAAACATTCAAAATCATATATCATCCATCAATAATCATTATTCATCAGCATCACCATTATCATCAATAATGATTAGTCAGTTGAATCATGACCATCGATCACCATTAAATCACTAATCCATCATCACCATAAATCATTGAATCAATAATTATCACCATGAATCATTATTATCATCATCAATAATGATTAATTAAGATAAATTAAACATGATCATCGATCACCATAAATCCATCACCATAATCAAACCATCCATCATCCACTCAGCCTTTGCCCAGCGCCATGGCTCCTTCCGCGTCCAGGCCCCAGCAGTCAGAGCAGCTCTGCATCATCTGCGACAACGATGGCAAGCCGAAGAAGCTCGACAGGGGCACCTGGGAACAGCCGGGAGCCATGGATGGGTTGATGCTGAGAATGTTGGGTTACAGGGGTTCAGAATGTACTGGCTCATATTGGTTGAAAATATTGGTTTGTAATGGTTGATAGTGATTCGTGCTGGCTGGAAATTGGTTGAGCATGTCGGTTCAAAATGGCCTATTTTGGGGGATAATGGATAATCAACTATCAATGATCAATTTTGGTTTGCAATTGTTGACTGACGCTTTGTACTGGTCCATAATGCTTAATCATGACAAATCCATAGTTTATAGATCACAACCTGCCCAAATACATACCGTTTGTCCATATAACGTTGTTCGGCTATACAAATCCAGTAGTTTCCATCTCGCAGCCGTAGTTAATGATCGTTGGTGCTGGTCGATCGTACTGATGGCTTACCACGGTTGACAATGGTTAAGAATGATCATATGATTAACCATTATCAACCACTTTTGACCACAATTATCCATTCTTAACCATCAATCTACACTGTTTACCCTAAGCATTGGCAAACAATGGTGAGCAAGGATTGACAATGGTCATCATTCCGCTTTAAACTATCGAACGGTGTAAGGTTATCATGGTGAAGAAGCCAATGTAAGGGATAAAGTGTAAAGGTTCAAGTTGCAATGGTGGGCTTTACCCAAAATTAATTGTGGTTACCTTGACCATGATTATCCATTGATTATTCCAGTGTGGTGGGCGTTACCCAACCGTGGAAGAAGCCACGGTGTTCCCAGCGTTCCCAAGCTCTGAGTTTCCCACCACACCCAAGGGAATTTGCTGCATCAAGCGTTTGGCCTGGAGATGACCGGCTGTGCGTGGTGGACACTCAAAATGGATGGCATAAGAAAAGGAACCATTAATGGTGGCCCTATCATGAATTCATTAGAACTAAAAATGGATATAGTCAATAAGTAAAAATGGATGGATTCAATACATAAATAGATAAATAGATAAACTCATAACTTTCATAAAGGTTATTTCATGCTCACTACGGTGCTTAAAAGATACTCGTTGACAAAGCTGGTCATCACTGCATCATGGAGTAACCACTCGTACCTCGGCCAGCAGCTGCTCGCTGCAGCTCCTCATGCGGATACGCCGGTGAGCCTGGCAGCGGTGCGCGGCGTAACGGCTAGGCGAAACGGCACCAAGCGATGGGGGTCGCGGTTGGTTCATGGTTGATATGGTTGGCTCATGACTGGTGAGTCACCTTGAAATCATGGTTTAATCACGGAGAACTAACCGGAGAATCATGGAGAATGCTGGTTGTCAGTGGTCGATGATGAAGAATGCCTTTTCAATGCTACTTGATTGTGGTTTAACCACGTCGATGATTGGATCAAGATGATGGCTGGCTCTGCTGTTCATCTAGGGATCAAATCCTGGTCTTGCTACTATCAACAACTAGTGATCTTCTTTCAGCATCATTTACCGATGTCAGCAGTACAATCAATACAACTATTCACGACAGTACTGAGTGTCAACTGCGACTCTTTACCACTACTCGCAACTCTCGAAGCATGTCAGGCTGCAAGTGACGATGATGTCACATCATCGACGGAGGATTTCAGCAGCGGAAAATATTCCTATGGTCATTGATGATCATGTTGAACCTCCTTCAATCATGCTTATTTCACCAAGCTGAGCCACGAACAACATGCTCAACAACGGGATATGTTAATCACCGCTTAAGATCTTCCCACCACGCCTGATCGAGCTGAAGAGGCCCTGCCTGGGACTTGTGGAACAACCCCAGCTGGCCCAGCCGGTGTTCATGATTTGCAATGGTGAGTCACCATGGCGAATGCTGAGAAACTGTCGATATGGGTGATAATTAAAAATGTTGCTTAACTAACAAATAGGTGAGTCATCATGCTGAATGCTGAAAACCAAGAGATTAGTCCGACTTTTGGGGTGTGAACCACTATCCATGGTTCTTGGATGCTTGGTATTGATCCAGCTCATCATATCCTCCATACTTCTCTGATTCTGCCATTTCACACGTGTGAAGATGAACATCGAACTTGCCAATTCATGATCAAAAAAAGTAGCTTGTAAATGAGTAGTAATTGACAACAAACATAAGGGCGGATTTATAGAGGTTGCATTTGATTCTTATTCAGATTTATTCATCATCAACCGTTATCATTCAGAATTGAAGAACCTTCCATTTAGAGTGTTCACAATAGACTCATTATCATCTGCCTCAGCACCCTTGGCAGCCACCTGGAATGGCAGCCGGCCTGGTTCTCAACGGCCGTCAGCAAGGACTTGACATTGCCACCGCATTCAGCGCTCAGAGCGGGCTTAGATTTCAGCAGCCACCTCTGCGGCCAATGGCTGGAAGGTCAACTGGTGGGGTCCCCGGTGTAGCTCTCCGTCGTGGGTGTGGTAGGTGGATTGTTGGGAGTCAGTTGCGTTGATGGATTGCTGGGAGTCGCTGAGTCACTGTGGATTGTGGGATCCCAAACAAGAAGACGGGTCATCAGGATGCCCTTGCCAATGACATACCATCCTGATCGGACACTAGTGGATACCCTCTGGGAATTACAAGACGAAGAAGGACCGCTTCCCATAACTACAAAATTTAGGCAAAACGCCTACAAATAGGTGATATAGATGAAATGCAGGACTGCTGACAGGATCTTTTCTCATGACGGGATCCTTTCTCATGACAGGATCTTTTCTCATGATACATGCTGGATTTTTGTCCAGGATTTGTGCTTCACATGTCCAGAAGTGAAGGTCATAATCGGTTCTACCGCTGTTTCTTCAAACGATTCTATCAACCAACCAATGACAATAATCAACACATTGAGAATTAAATCAATATGCCTTTACTAAATCATTGGATGATGCTCACCCGGGATTAATAAACCCTAGGTTAGCAGTATTAATCAATGAGAACCATTGGATAATGCTAAGGGGTTAACATTAATCACTATGTATTAGCCAATTAGTATGATCACCAATGTTGACATTATGTACTATTCATAATGTCAACCATTGGATCATCCCGTATTAGCCAACCTGATTCGTTCCTACCGCATCGTTGGGTGACCACCGAGTTGGTCGCTGCTTAGCCCTTTGGAGTTGCCGCTGGGTGTGGCCCGCTGGATGCTGACGAAGCCCTCGGCATCCATCTTCGCTTTCACGTCCTGACACGCCAGCTGCCCAGCCGTCTCGTGGCTGGTCCCGTGCCATGAACTCCGGGGGACCAGTGCCCCAAATGGTTGGAGAACATATCGGTGATGGCGGGTGATTCCCATGATTCCGATTCTTCAGATGTTCGATATGTTTCGTGCTGGTTGGGAAATCATGATGGCTGGTGATTCTTCGTGATGCGAATGATGATTTCGTGCTACTCGGTTGCTAGTTGAGTTGTATAGATATACTATGATAATACCGATGCTTCGTCATCCACAGCACACGCCGGCACCCTGCGATTCAATCTGCAGCACGGCAAAAACCAAATATATCTGCCAATTGCACTAGCTCTTGACGTCTAGGAGTGCCATGAATGACCAACCACACCAACCAACTACACCAACCAACCACCAACCAACCACCCACCACCACCTCTGGCAGGCCTTCTCTTGTAAGATGTGCGTCAACTGCTGCACCACCGGCTCTGCCATGTTGTTTGCCGCAGGGCCCAACCCTGGAGGAGCCTCGACGACCTCGTGCCGCAGGAACTCCACTCAACTGCTGGTTTATTGGTGGACCAGATGGTTGCACTTCTTTTTCAAAGTGGATGGATCTAATCAATCATCATACCCTGACCCTGCCCTCACCCACCATCTGAAGACTGCATTTAGATCAGAGCACCCGGATGATCTACCTGCCATTGGCCTGCCATCCAAATCATTACGAGACCAGGGGAGTCCAGCTCCTGTGGCTCCCAACCATTGCTGCATCTGTGCCCGCGGCCGACCTTAGATCCAGCAGGTTCATCATGGAGAGCCTGGTTGATTCACCGTGGTCAATGAAGGGTGGCTAGAAACCATAGCCATGGTCCATCATGGCTCTCACAAGGCTTCATGATGATGGTGAATAGTGCTTTTTATAGCTGCTAGCACTTCATAGCAATGTTGACTGCTTAAAATTTTCGACTAAACAAAAAACCAACGACACAACAACTTCTGCGCCACAGATCCCGTCGCGCTGTGCAGCTCTCGTTTTTTTGTTTCCTCAGCGGCACCAGCACCGCCACCAGACACCATCACACCTGTTCGTCGCCAGCGCGTCGCACCTGCCGTGCGACGCTCCGCTGGATCTCCGCCTGCGAAAAGAACAGCGAAGGGATGATGTCATTGGCTGGCAGGTGACGATAATTAGTATAGTAACTCTCATCAATGCCAAGTGGTCTAATAATCGGCTGCACTCACATTATAAACTATAAGGCTTCCTTGGGGTCTGGTCATTGGCTGTCTAAGGTTTTTGGTTTTCATAAGAAGGAAAGTCAAGATGTTGGCAGTTTGATGGGGGTGAACATCAACCAACAAACGTAGTTTTGAACCTACAAGTTGTTGGGCAATTACTTTTGGTGGCTGTCTGTGGATCATTGGATCATGATTGTCCATCATTTTGTTGCCTGCATACTCTACTACGGGTATCCCTCAATGAATGAAGTCAAGAAACATCTTTGCAGCAAGTAGATGATGTTCACGGTAGAATGCAAGCAACCGCTGCTATTAACCGGAGAAATCTGACCCATTTAAGTTACTCAAACTTATCAAACCAAGCCTATTCAACCAACCAATTTCCAACCGACCTTACAAAACCAACCAATTTCTTAGCAACCTGATCAAAACCACCAATTTCTTAGCAACCAATGGTCACTGGCAGTTGGTTCTGCCTGACCGCTGGTCCAGCCTCGGCGCTGATCAAAGGTCTGCGTCCTTGCCGATGATCATCATCATGCCCCTGGCCCACAGATACTGGGCTGACCAGTGACCACAACGAAGAACTATCATTAATCACGGTTGCTAATGCCTATCCACCCCTGTTGACCAGTACCAACCATGAACATCAATAAACCATTACTGTTAACTATTGTTCACCACTCATTCTAACCACTAGTAACCATAGCGTGAATCGCCATTGTTAGCCGCTATAATCCATTATCAACCATAATGATGTACATCAATAAACCGCCACTATGAGCCATTGTTGAACCACTAACCATAGTGAACCACCATAGTGAATCACCATAGTGAAGCACTAGCCATTGTTGAGCCACTTGTTGAACCAGCATCGTGAACCACCACTAAGCCCAAGTCTCAAGCGATGCATGCTGTGCTCACGTTGACCGCCTGTAGTCCAACTTCTCCATGGCTTCCGAAGCATCGCAGAGTTCCACGTTCAAACGCATGGCCAACACCAGGTCTTCCAGTGCCTCAACGCATGACATGGAACCGGTTGACGGAGATGAACCGCAGGTCATCGATGGGAACATGCAAGGCATATGCCAACTCAAGACGCATCTATGATAGATGTGACCATGCAAACTATCAAGCTATTTATGATGGTTAGATGGACAAAATATCTATAGAATTCTATAGATGATCTCTAAAAATTCTATAGATTATGTGTATGTGTATATGTCTAAATATATGTATATATATATATATGTAAATCATGTAAATGAAAAGTTCAGCGACCAAAGCATTGGCTCAGATCTTCCTTGTTATCAGAGGTGAGCCAAGATGGTGAACCAATGAGTCATGGTAGGCCACCGCAGCCGGTGAAGCTCAGAAGTCTGCGCCACTTCATACCAGAGCTGAGCCCAGCACAATGGGCCGGTAGATCTTGGGCATGAACCTGCGCCGGGACACACTCCAGGTGTGATGATCGTCCAAGCAGTGGTGATCACGAGCTGATAATGATCATTAGTTGCTTAGGTTGATGAGCTACAATCATGAGCTATTCATCAACCAGTCAGGCGCTACTACATAAAATCAATGTCATATAGCTATGTTGATGAATCATACAGCGACAATTCAATGCAAAGTGTTTGCATTCAAAAAAAAAACATCAACCAGAACTCAGCCTCAAAGGTAGCTGAGGCTGCCGCTGGGATGCCACTGGCAACGACTGCCATAGGAGGTTTCCCTCGATGGAGACACAACAAGGTAGTGGAACGACGGGGGTCACATTCGCATCATCCCAACTTCCAGCTGTAATCACCTGCTATCCACAAAGGAAAGCAAAAACTGGTTGGTTTGCCTGTTGCCATTGATGTGTTCGCTAGCTGGTCACGTGACTTGCTGGGTAGTTCATTGCTGTCATGGTCAGTCTGTCAATGGATTTTCGGTGGCTTTATCCTCATCAAAGTATCGGCAGCAAAAGTAGGACTTGATGTAAACTCTATGAAGATTTCTTACTGTCAAAGCATGCCAAAGCCAGGAACTGCAGGTCTCATTCCATCGCAAACATCCATTTCTCATTCCATCGCAGACATCCATTTGGCCAATATTGCCGAACCTGCATGATTGTCAACTACATGATGAAACCATGACAATTCTCCATAACCATGTCCTAATCAGAAGCATGATAACTAATCATGAAACCATGACAACTAACTATATCCATGACCATATAACCCGTCCTAACCATAAAATCGAAAAACAGAAACAAAATCAAAAACATGTTTAACTTGTGAACCGTTGTGAACCATTATGATGATATAACCATTGTTAACTCTGGTATAGTAATGATAACTGTATATATATATATACATATATCATGGTTATCAACTCATGGTTATCAACTCATAGTTATGGATAATTAACTATTGTATGTATAGACATAAATAACCATTATTAACTATATCATGGTTCACCATGCTTATTAGGAGCATGATCCCAACTCATCCATCTCCTTCGCAAGTCACGGCGCCAAGTCGCTCCGAAGCTTCTGCCGCTACTGAGCAGTCGGCCATCGGCCCCTGTCCAATGGCAGCGACCATCATCCAACGGCCACCGGGGTATCCAACAACCAACGCTACTAGGATATCCCAGGCTAACTATTATCTATGTTTACTCTTGTCTATGTTAACCACTTAATTGTATCATTGTCTATGTTAACCATTTAATTGTCGTATTATCTATGTTAACTATTAAATGCTACACAAATCCTACTAACTTTTGATTGGCGTTGGTTGTTGGAAAATTTATCCGCTCCAATGGATGATAAAAAGCCATGGTATACAAATTCCATTTTATCATCCAATGCCCAGACTAATCCTTGGTTCTTGGATAATGAAATGGCTAATTACACCAGATGATGGTTGTAATAACAGTGTTTGTTCACAGGATCGGTGGACAAGAACTGCTAAATTAGAAAGCCGCGGGTTCATCCCCACCGTTGAGAGGGACTGGATCAACCAGGTGTGACAGCAACCAATCACTGGTAGAGTGCCCTGAGATGCGTTGCGGTTGGCCACCCCGGAGCAGCGCCAGATCTGCTGTCATCCTAGGTCAACGTCATATCAATCCACTCATGTTGAAGGGGTATCACTCTGAACCTCAGCAAAGTACCCCAACACTTTGTATGAATCACTGGGTTATATCGTACCTTGGATGGCACTAGGGGACGCACAAGCATCACTATAGATCATGGCTAGCTGGATAACGAAAGAGGCTTCATGCAGTGCTACATCAAGCTGTTCCATCCGAGCACGTGCCTGTCACAGCGGAGGGCTGGAAAATCGAGGTCCGCGGAAACGTCTTCATGGCAGCAACGGCCTGGAAAAAGATGAGGGCCCCATCGGCAGAGCGGCAAAATCCCCATGGAATTCGGGACCATACGGGGTGTTTCTCAAGCCATAAGGGACCCCCACTTATCATCCAGCTTATCAACTACCATAACTTGGTGGTTCCCTATAGCTTGAGAAACGCCCATATGACATGGCCACAGTTCAAAGCTTCAACCAACGCATGGGGGTGGGATCCCACGAAGACAGCTGTGACTGGTCATTTGGGGGAGGCCAACAGCTGGGTCCCAGGGCCCACAGCTATGTGAAACCTGTGGTGCTAGGAAAAAAGGACATCTTGGATATATGGCTATGGGTCAATATTAACTAACCAATCATGGTGGTTATTAACCAACCAATAATAGGGAAAACAATGGTTATAATAGGGGAACCAGGGGTACAGGGTTTTGACCCACAGCCATATGGGGTGACAATTGCAAAGCCATTTTAACCTCAGACTCAAGCACATCACAGTTGCTCAAATACTTCTTTGCGTATCATTGCAGATACTTTTATCTTGTTACTCCTACTAATTACAAAATGGTTGGGCGACAACCTCTTACCAATGCCCCGGTTTAGATCCACAGCCGCCACGGTTTTTCATCCAGCACAGCCTCCACCAATCTGCAGACACTGGACTTGAGCGAGGTCCAAATCCAGCGACTGGAGATTGGTGGAAGACCAGTTCCAGTCAACAGTTTTTCCAAATCGTCCCCTGAGGGGAAGAAACACATGACCCTCTCATCAGGGTGACCTTCTTCGGCTTAGTCCGGAAACAATGAAGTGCATGGCACCGATGGAGCACAGCCTCCACCAATCTGGAGACACTGGACTTGCGAGGCCCAAATCCAGCGACTGGAGATTGGTGGAAGACCAGTTCCAATCAACAGTTTTTCCAAATCGTCCCCTGAGGGAAGAAACGCATGACTCTCTCATCAGGGTGACCTTCGGCTTAGTCCGGAAACAATGAAGTGCCTGGCACCGATGGAGCACAGCCTCCACCAATCTGCAGACACTGGACTTGAGTGAGGTCCAAATCTAGCGACTGGAGATTGGTGGAAGACCAGTTCCAATCAACAGTTTTTTCAAAACGTCGCCTGAGGGAAGAAACGCATGGCTCTCTCATCAGGGTGACCTTCGGCTTAGTCCGGAAACAATGAAGTGCATGGCACCGATGGAGCACAGCCTCCACCAATCTGCAGACACTGGACTTGAGTGAGGTCCAAATCTAGCGACTGGAGATTGGTGGAAGACCAGTTCCAATCAACAGTTTTTTCAAAACGTCGCCTGAGGGAAGAAACGCATGGCTCTCTCATCAGGGTGACCTTCGGCTTAGTCCGGAAACAATGAAGTGCATGGCACCGATGGAGCACAGCCTCCACCAATCTGCAGACACTGGACTTGAGTGAGGTCCAAATCTAGTGACTGGAGATTGGTGGAAGACCAGTTCCAATCAACAGTTTTTCCAAATCGTCCCCTGAGGGAAGAAACGCATGACTCTCTCATCAGGGTGACCTTCGGCTTAGTCCGGAAACAATGAAGTGCATGGCACCGATGGAGCACAGCCTCCACCAATCTGCAGACACTGGACTTGAGTGAGGTCCAAATCTAGCGACTGGAGATTGGTGGAAGACCAGTTCCAGTCAACAGTTTTTTCAAAACGTCGCCTGAGGGAAGAAACGCATGATGCTGTGAACCTGTGTTTTTCAATGCATTTTTCCACTGGTAGTTAAGACCGAGCATCTTCCACGGGAGATAGCAGGCGACCTGTGAGTTCCATTTCAGTGTGAGCCGTTCTGTTTGCCGCTGCGATCCATGGCTGGTGAGCCGCTCGATCGAGGTTAGTTAACAGCTGGTCTCAGCCAAATGACAGGCGGGGCACCCGAAAGCCAGTCGCCGGTTGGTTGCATCCCCGGTGTTTCACTGCTAGTAGCTGCTGTCAGTTGGTCGTATTCATTTTCCTTGTGTTGCTGCTGTTGCCCATACATTGCTTCATAGTGTGACAATCTGCTCGAAAGATGAGTGCTTGGTTTTCTTGTCGATGCCACCGGTTGCTTAAAGACCGCCGTTCGACCGTCAGTAAACTGCAAGAACGTACTACAACCAGCAATGACCAAGAATTGATGGTATAATCAGCAACAATGGCCGCATAATCAATGATGCGATGTTGTAATAAACATAGCAGTAACATGGTTTGGGCTATCCCCACAATACCAGTCAAAGTTTTGTGTTCACGGGAACCCTATTGAAGGTAGTGATGCTTTTGTTTGGTTGATACTGTGTCAGGGGAGAACCCAAACTATACATTGCTGGCTATAAATAATACTATATGTACCATTACAACACATTAAGCAACCAACACTGTATAACAATGCAGCTATTGTAATCTAAGCGCTGCAGTAATAGCTGTACAGAGTGGCAACCAAGCCTTGTAACGTGATAGCAGGGTCATTGCCGGTGACTATAACATTCAAAGTGACCCATAACAATTGTTCCAATAAAAACAACTTATCATGATGCTGTGTCTAACAACAATTTCAAAGTGACCTACAAGTGACCTAATAGTGACCTTTTAAGTGCCCTACAAGTGCCCTAGAAGTATCACTGATACTAACGACAATCGGTATGTAACAGACAAAATGTAGCCTGTTGCAATGTACCCTTATAGTTGCCAGTATCACAGACACAAACCATTGGTCGTTGACCGCTGATAGTCATTGATAGCTGTCACTGGGATTTTGGATTGTCAGGGACCTAATAGTGACCTTTAAGTGCCCTAGAAGTATCACTGATAGTCATTGGTAGTCATTGGGTCGTTGACCACTGACCATTGGTAGTCATTGGTTTGTGTCTGCTGGGGGTCGTTGTTCCAACTCCGCGGCCTCGATGGTTTCGCCTGGCAGGTGAGCTGCAATGGTGCGGGGAACCGATGCTTCTCACATGGTTACCTTCAATCAAACTATGTGTATCTCATAGCTGGTAATCAGAATATGTGTTCAAAAACAACGATGATTGATAAACATAGCTTATCAAAATAGTTTAGGTAAACTATGATTGATAAACATAGTTTTACACATGTTTTGAATAAACTATAATTGATACAACCGAGGTTATACCACTGAAGAGGAGGATATCAAGGCTATGTCATCATGGTTATACCACTACTCAGCCACTAGGTACCAACCAGCAACAACCAGCCGGCTACCCCAGTTCCATCAAAAGCTACAAACCCACCAGTGAGGCTCTAGCCTTGCACCCGTGCGAAGGGGAACATGCTACTGGGCTTCGCCCATACCTCAGTCGTTTCAACATCAAACTCGACCAAGGGACTCACTGGAATGATGATGGACAGAAAATGGTGCTGGGGAATGATGGCAAATCGTTTTCCTGTGGTCCAATAATGGTTACTCACAGGGGGTATATCAACCATATGTAGTTCCAAACAAATCTGTCTAATCCAGAGTCTGTCAAAATCCCTCAACTCAGCCTCGGGCCGAACTCAGAAGTGTCAAATGAGGAACGCCTGCTTCTTGGCAAAGCCTTGACCAAGTGAGCCACCAAATCATGTTTCTTCAGTTTCTCAACAATGGAATCTTCCAGCAATCTGAGCTTGAATCTGAATTTAATTCATCAAATCTGACAAAAAAAATCAAGAAGAATCGTCCAGTGACTGAACTACAAATCCTGAGGCTTCAAAAATCTGAAGCTATGGCCACGCCTCACAAATCTGAGGACGGCATCCCGCTCCTTGGCCAAGTCGCTTGGGTCAGACCTGACGGCAGCCGCGCGGACGTGTCCGGCGCCACGGGGACGGCGGAAGCGCCACAAGATCGCTGAGGCGACCACGACCGCGCACCCAAAACGCAGAAGGCCTCGAAACGACGAGAACGGTGGACTCGGGACTCCAACGGCTGGTTGAACCTGCAGATTCCTACAAATCACCTACTTTTATAGAGATCACTATATAAAAAATCCCCAATGTTTTGTAATAGTAGGGGGAATAGATTCTTAGTAACCAGGAATATGATTCCTATAGTGACTGTATGGATTCCAGAGACCTGGAAAAAATCCCTAATCCTCCAGAAATCTATGGGTAATGGCACTTGAATCTGACGCGGAATCATGGCTATTTCTCATCCAAGATCTGAGCCTTTGGCCGCATCGACACCCTGCAGGGAGGACTGGTTGAGACCACACAGGTCACTACCTGCGGCGGGTGCGTCATGGATGGCGTGGGTTAGCCAGGGTTCATCGTCGTTGATGGTGATTAGGCTATGGTGAATCAATGGTTGCTCCGTGGTTAATGGATGATTCATAGTCTATTGTCTCATGGATGCTTGTGGTTATTGGCCAATAGTGGTTCGTCCATTGTGAATCCATTGTTGATCAAGGGGCTAGCTGATGGTTGGCAATGGTGCGGGTTGTAATTGTGAAATTTGGATGGTTGAAAAGGATACCAACTCATTTAGTGGCGATGAAACGGTGCTTGGAGAACGGTCAGTATCATATCTGGTACTTGGATTGTTGATCCTGGAAAATGGAGTAACCATACATTCACCATAAATTAACCATGTGCTAATCTCGGTTAACCATAGCAAACATTCAATTATAGCTAATAAATAATGGTAATGAATGCTAATTACTATATAATGGTATCCAGACAGGCATACTCTGCTGGTTCTTATGTCTTAACAGTTCTTACATAGTGATAACATGTTTACTACAAGGTTTCTAATATAGTAAGTAATAGTTGTTACATACAAGAAACTTGTTTTCTCATAAGAACTCTGCTGCTTCTTATGTATAAATAGTTCTGATATAGTAAGCACATGAACAAAGCTATGGTTCACTATACAGTATTTACTATTAATTACATTATGTACACGTAATAGTTCACCATTTATATCAATGGTTCTAGTTTATATGGTAATTACATGAAATAGTTAGTTCACCTCAGAACTCTGCTGATATATCAAGGGTTCACCAAAGGTACTGGTTCTTATGACTATGCTAAGCCGCGCACCGAAGTCCGCGAAGTGCTGCTTCAGCTTGGCAGAAGCTGCAAGCCTTGGCAGAGCCACAGCTGAAGTTCACCATTCAGTTTTGCCAAAGGATGGTTTCTATCTACAAGGTAATCTAATCTACCAAAGAATAGTGGTCAACTGGTAGTCTAGAATGGTCAGCCAGTTTCTACCTACTGAGAATGATTTCACATGGTCTATCGTAGTGGGTAGTCATAGTGGGTAGTAAGAGGGTTCATGATGAATCCTGGTTGATATTCCACTATTTGGATCAGGGGAGCATTGGAATCCGTACTATCTTAGTGAGCATCACCTGGGCTCAGCTCATCCCACAGCAAGACCGAGCTACCAGCACCACCGGGGCCATCACCAACTGTTATGGCTACAAAAGATTGGCTAATGCTTTATTACCAATACTCTTGCAAATTGGCTTTACTTCTGCATATCATGTGCATATACAACATACACGTATACTGTCCATGTGGTTGAATATACACGCCCTGATTGTGATGCTTCGCCCAGGTGCTCATCATAAGCACTGATCTTTTGTCTGGTGACAGCATGCACCTGAAGCAGGGCTGCCCGGGCTGCCATGCTATGCCCCAGGGTGATCATACCCTTGGAAACACACCAGCCACGGTTGTTCAACCACCACTCAGCCAAACAAGCTCAACAACGCTCTGTGGGTTTTGGGGGGTCAGCTGCAGATGCTTTTCTCTGACTTGCCTCATATCAAGTTGGTTACAAACCTGGATCGTTCATGGGGATCACCCGACTCATCAACCGACTCATCCTACCTTTTTTTGCCACTTGGAGCTGTACGAAGGCTCACAGTTCTATATGTAATATGTAAACCATCTTTATCTCAATCTATATCTCAATCTATATCTCTATCTACCTATCTTTGCAGACGTCAGCTACTAAGATCTTGGCTTTTACCCTGGGCCACTGCCGCCCTGCCGGGCCTCCTGACACAAAGGCGACAAAAGCAACTGCCGAGTCAAGGCCTCCCAGGCTGCAGGGATGGATGGCCCGTTGACAGACAAACAATGGATTAAGTAGGGTCAATTGATGGTCACTTAAATAACCATTGTTTGGTGAATCCATACCTTAACTAACCATTGTTTTATCTGGTCAATTGATAGTGAATTCAACTTAAATAAGCAAATGCAGCTTACATATGGTTAAAATCAGCTGGTTCAAATCAGCTTAATCGATCGTCCATTGATGGTTACTTGGTGGTGGTGAATAGTGGTGGTTCAATCAACCACTGATCAATTGGAACTATTCACCACCATGAATACTATGAAATTTTGATAGAAATCCATCTTCTATATGGTCTAAATCAGCTGGTTCAACCATTGAATCAACAGCTGGAAGTATCCAACTGACCACCTCAGCAACCAATTCCCAGCTGTGACCCACGACAGCCACGACCTTCCGCGGGCGCCTGGCCGACCCGGCCGGTGGCGCCCGCCACCGCGCTGCGG
>VSDK01027580.1:76512-94693 GCA_009767595.1 Symbiodinium kawagutii
GGAGGGCGGGGCGGGGGGCCCCGGCCGCCGCTGAGCCCAAGGGGATGCGGTGCCGGGGAGGCGGTGCCGGGTGGATCCAATGGTTGGAACGTGGTGAAGACGTGGTGGAGAATGATGGTTGGTTCAGGGTGGTTGATATGGTGCTTGATGGTTGATTTGATATATGGTGATGATATGGTTGGTTCTTGGTGGTTGATGATGGTTGATGGTGGTTGATGATGGTTGATGATGGTTGATGATGTTTGGTATCTAGTGGTTAATATTGACAATGACTAAGCATGATAGCTGATGAATGATGATCAATGACATTCGATGATGGATGATGATGGGTAATGCTATTCAAGGGTTTATGATGAGTAGTTCTAGTTCATGGTGGATGAGAACCTTTGATCATGAGCAACCAGAACTGACGATGGTTGGTGCTGGGCCTTTCTTTGGATTGGTTGTTGGTGTAGTGGCTGATAATGGTTGAGAATGGTTGGTACTGATGGATGACAGTCAATTAGAGTCGATGACCTGTGATAGTGGTTGAGATTGCAAAGGAAGTGTACTGATGGTGGTTCTTGGTCACGATTGATCGTGTCATACAAGAGATAACGCTCTATCAGTTTATCATAGGTTGATATCGCAGCTACATGGCATGGGATGATTGCCTCGACTATTGGGCGCAATCACCAGTGATCGATTCCTAATGACAAATTGGTCAAGAATGATCACATGTAGTCAAAGTGGTTCACTGCGCCAGTTAGAAATTCATGGCTTCAAGGAAGCATCCACCAGTACTGGTTGACATATCCATCATTAATCACTGTTCACCGTGAACTATCAACCATCAAGATTGTGAACCATCATTAACTGTCACCATCACCATTCAAGAAAACATCAACCATTGAGGATTGATATCAGCGGTGACCCGTGGAATGATCCGCCCTTGGGTCGTTTCTGAGCCAACGGCTTGGGAGCCACTTTCCACGCCTTGCCCTGCGGCTGCTCAGGATTAACTGACCACGGGTCAGGTGATGTCTGTGACTGCCCTTCGAATCCGAGGGGGTTTTACACGATTCAAAAAATTAACAAGAATGGTAGTAACAAGTGAGGATTGACAAGTGATTGCTAATGACTTGTTATTTCTTTTTGTTAAGCCATGGTCAAGCATCAAAATCAACCACGGATTAACAAGCTATTGAGGACCATCAACGATCATTTGCTGTTATTGGCTATCAATAACCATCATTGACCATCATTAACCATCATTGACCCTCATTGACCCTTACTAATGACCGTTACTAATCGTTACTAACCAGCTTGTTCACCCATCAAGAATCAACCAGCTCTACGGCATTCGCTGGTACTTTGCTCCATCTACCAAAACGGCCATGTCCATTTCCGGAAATTCAACCATGTTGGAGCTATGCAAATCATAAACAACCAAGTAGAAGTACATGTAATGAAACTTCATAGCTGATGAAGTGCATAAAAAATGTAGCTGATTTAAAAAAATCCACCAGCTATGCCAAACACCAGTTATCCAAAATTTTCTGTTGGAAAAATGTAGCCAAAAAATAACGGCTGCAGAAGCTTCCAACAGCATCGCTTGTGCCCAGACCTCCCCAAGCCTTCGCTTTCTGGACCTTCGTTTCTTAGAAATGGAACAGCACATAACAGCACTGAACAGGCAATCCAGTCAGTCACAATTGAACATATTAGCAATTTATAACAAACAATCATAAACATATAAATCACTCACTATGAGTCAATTTGTATGAATCAATTTGTATATAACAAATTCAGAATACAATGATTTCAGGATATATCACAAGTTTCAGGAATGATGGACAAACATATCAACAATTTCAGAATTCACTGTTACAAGTAACAATTGACAATCCATTAATCCAACTATCAATTGACAGAATTGATCGTTGGCTTAATAGTTAAGTATCAACCAGTCGTTTATGCCAATGGAAAATCCCTGCCATTATGGCAACGGCACTGCGATTACCATCTGGTAAACTCGTATGGCCATGGAACATCACTACCTATTCTGGTTGGTGGCTTCAACCCCCTTCAAAAACATTGGTCAACCAACCATTTGTCAATACTCACAAGGGAAATTTAAAATGTCAATCAAACCACCAACCAGCAAAGTATACTACAACCACAGCAACATCAAATGAAAATCACTATCTATTTCAAAGGGAAAGCCTGGGAAACCATCCATAAATCGGTAATTTTCCGCCAGGTTCGTCCACCAAATGCGAGGCGTCGCAGAGCACACATCCTGCTGCGCCCCTGCGCCTCGCTCGGCACCCAACGACCTTCGTCGGTCTCGTTTCGGTAGCCGTTTCCATAGCGGGAGCGGCGAGGTCCAACCTGCACGGGGAAGCAGAACTTGCGGCTCGAGCTTCGCTGCAAAGGGGAAGCGTCCAAGCAAACACGGGTGGTTAATGGTGGTGAATGGTGGTGAATGGTGGATTAAAGGGTGGCTTAATAGGGGTGAATATGGTGAATGATGATGGTGAATAGTGGTGAATAGTGAAGCACGTGGCTCAACTGCCTACCAGCCAGGCGTGTTTGTCCATGCTAAGCGTTGAGTCTGGTAGAGCCATGAGTGAGTACCGACGTATTCCGTTACTGCTGCAAGGGCCGTACAAGGGGTTGCCGAACTATGAAAGTGTGCTACCCATGGTTGAACCAGGAAGGAGGGTCTCGTTGAGAGCCAAGGTGTTGATCTACAATCAGTTGAATCATGTCTGCTGTTCTGAAGTGGGGCGTACTCTTTTCCTCTTGGAAGCAGAATTGCCAACGGAGGCAAATGAGGTGGCTGTGCTCTACGGGAAAGTGGGGCATGACAAACGAGGAACCACTGTCTCTCTGGATCAGTTCTCACATGTGCTGAATCTTCGCCAGATGTCAGTTCAATCCATGTTCCAATTGAAAGAAGTCTGCACCGGGATTGGAGGTTTGGGAATTGGAGCAGAAGCAAGTGGATTCACTACCAAAGCATGCCTGGAGAAGCAGAAACGGTTTTGTGAAGTCTTGAGGAAATTGGTTGCTGCCGAGGTGGTAGAAGGAGACATGTCATGGTTGGACAATGTTGCAGCACTCCATGCTGCTGATCCAGATGCTTCGAGTCTGGGTTTCGGTTTCAACTGCCAGAGTTTCTCAATGGGAGGCGACATGAGAGGTGGTCTGGATGAACGAAGCATGACTCTGCCATGGGGACTATGGATTGGGTATATGCTGAAGGCTCCTGTTCTGGTCATGGAATGTGTGAGTGAAGCTCCGACTTACCCGTTTGTGAAGAAGAGTATTCAGCAATTTCAGTCGATCACTGGCTTTCATTTCAGTGAGATGATCATGGACCTTCGCTCCTTGTGGCCTTCTGCCAGGAAGCGATGGTGGGGAGTCCTTGTGCATCCGAGTTTAGGCCAGATTCAGCTCAGTCCGTTTCCTGGGTTGCCGAAAGTGCCGGTAGTGAGTGATGTCATCCCCGATTTCACGTGTACAGATGATGTCCGTGTACAGTTGGATTTGCAGCCGGTCGAACACACCCAACTCAGCAACCTCAAAACCGACTATGACAAGTGTGTTGCCAATGTCCATGAGACATTCCCGACAGCATTGCACAGCTGGGCCAACCAGTTGATCCCGTGCAGTTGTGAATGCAGGCCTCATGGCCTGGGGCATCAGAGGTTGTCCACCAGAGGTTTCTTTGGCACGTTGATTCGGTACAAAGATGAAGCAGGTCAGTGGAAGTTTCGTCATTCGTCAGCCAGGGAGACGGCCATGCTGGTTGGTTTGCCAAGGAAGATGCAAGAACACCCCAATGCAAGGCTTGAAACAGCTGGGGTCGGGCAAATTGCTTCACCAATGCAAAGTGCCTGGATGTTTGGAAACGTGCGCAAGCATTTGAACCAACGTGACTTTCAGGCTGCTCCCACATCCCCAATGGAGGAAGGTTTGGTCAAGGTGTGTGATGAGTTGTTTGCCATCCAAGCAGAGATGTGGCCGAATCCCACCCTGGCAATGCAGGCATTCAAAAAATCGGTGTATGATCTGCTGTGCCCAGGTAGAGTGCCAATTGCAACAATCCAGTCAGAAGCTGCACCAGCAGCCACCATGCCAGGATCAATAGCCACTGATCGCCGTGATGATGGATCTGATGAAGAGTTTATCCAGACGTTGGCTAGCTTGGCGGAAAATGGCGATCCCATTGAGCTCACCGAGGTGAGAGAACCAGCAATGAAAAGAATCAAGGTCGAACATCAGATGAGCACCATCCCTGGTGCAGTGCCAGGTTTTGGTACCTTGCCACTCAGGACTGATGCATCTGAGCCATCGCCTAATATCGTAGCTGACCTTCCTGCGGTCGCCAGTAGTGCAGTCACCGCTGAACAGCCAGTTGAAGGCCCAACCCAAGAAGAGGCTCCCAGCCGAGATGAAGTTGACAGTGTGCCAAGCCCTCGAAGTGCAGTTGTTGGAGAAACCCAACCACCTGAGGAATCCATTGCTGATCCATCGGAGAATTTTTTTCCTGGGACGGGAATTAGTGCCAAGGATCTCCTGATGAAGAAAACGGTTGTTTTCAGGTTGGACCAGATGAGTGTGAGTGCCATCCAAGTTCAGGATGACAGGAAGATCTGCCATCTGTTGCAAAGTGAAGGGGGGATGGAGCACTCGAGATTCCATGCCTTGACAGTGCTGGGGGAGGTCATTCCGCAGAGCTCATTGGTTGTCAACCATGAGTGTCTCATTGTGTGCCCGGACAACATGCGATTACCCCAGCATGCCCAACAAGTGGAAGAGGTTTTGCAGACACACCCCAGAGAATTGTCCAGCCTCATGCAGGGTAGTTGGGTCGCCAATGATGAAATGTTGTACTACCTACGAGCGTTGGAACGAATGAAATATGCCAGTTGCGTCGAACCATTGTTGTTGGAAGATGTGTCGGATTGGGAACTGCTCGTGACCCAGTGGTATGATCAAATGCAGACCAGTGGAGAGGTGGTTGTGAGTGCCATTCTTCACAGAGCTCACTGGATGCCGGTCATGGTACATAACAAAGATACCACCACCATCACCACCACACCTGAAGGACGAGCAATCATTGCCCGTTTTACTCTTGCGGGTGAACCACATGTTCAATCCCTCCAGATGCTTGGGGCATTTACCAATGACTGCGGATTTCAATCCATTGCATGGTTGAAAAGCCAACTGGGTGTACCGAGGTCCACTCAGATCATGTCCTCTGACACAGCAGAGTCGCATAGGTTTCTGTTTTGGCAGACGGTTTTGACTCAGTCCCAACAGGGCGACCAGGGGACAGATGGTCTACTGGTTGGGGGTGTTGTGAGCAACCAAGATGAGCTGGTGACTGCAGTTGCAACAATGCTTCGAGAACATGGGGTCAATGCCCCTCAGGTGATTGAGAGAGCTAATCAAGCCATTTCAAAAATCGGGAGAGAAGAGATCAAACAGGCTCTGATGTCTGCACGTCCGTGGGCTCAGGTGAAACAACTTGCCAATCGGTGTCAACCTACATTTCAATTAGTGTTGCCAAGTGAGTTGGAATCGGTCATCCAGGCAAGAATCAAATCGGGTGGAAAGTTTGGCAAAGCTGCCAACAAGATCAAATCACTGCGTGACAAACCCCCTCAAGTTGCGATCACACCTGCCGATCTCATTGTGCCCCCGGGGGTCTTCGTGCTTCCAGACGGACAACCAGTCCACCAGATCGAGCTGAGGCAAATCCAACAGGCACAGCATGGAGCAGTCATTTGCACGGAGGTTGAAGTCGGTTCACTGTTGGATCAAGTTCCGCTGGTGGATGGAGGCCTCTTGTTTTTGATTATCAATCCCACCGAGGCCCTTGTCAAGCAAAGAGGAGAGCCGCTTCGTTTTCCAGCTCAGTGTACCAAAACAGGTGAACCCGTGCTCTTGAGTGCGGTTGCAGTCCAGGGTGGCAAAATTCCAGTCCAGAGATCTGTTCCCAAGGTTACACCTCAGGTTCAGGAAGTCCCGGTGATGACCATCAAAGTGCTTTGGTATCGAGATATGTGTAGTCTGAGTTGGGACGAGGTCACTGAGAGTCCAGTTCGGTGCCTCATCGGGAAATTGCCATGCTTAGCTGTGTGTAAGCAAACTAATTGCAAATGCCCTGCATGGCACAAAGGGCAAACCAATGATCCCATTGCCAACACCGAACCGCTGCTGGACCTTTGGAACAGGGACTTTCTTAGCCTGCAGTTCAAAAGGGTCAGGAACTCTGATGCTGACATGTTCGTTTGTGCGATGCGCATTCGAGGTGATGTGTTTGACAAGTTGACTGCATGCATTGGTGATGAGGGGATTTTCATTGAACCGAGATCTCCCGATGGAAGAGGCCAGAACATGTCGTACCATACAGTGTGGTTGCCTCGCATGGATTTCCAGGAAGCATCAGCAGCTCTTGCCCGTTGCCCGAAGAAAGCATTTTTGATCCGAGTTCATCGCAGGTTCGGCATTAAGGTGATCACCCAGGATGCTGCTGAGGTGCACAGAATGTTTCGCACAGACACACCGTTTTTGAATGGGGAGGCCACTCAATACCAATTGGGCCCACTTCCGTGGGGCACTTCTCGCACCACTTTGCAACAGCTGTTCATTGATTGGGGATGGAGTGCTGTGCCTCTCCAACCCTTGGGTCGCAGTGCTTGCGGGAGAGGGTTGCTGTGGCTAGCCAAGGCCACGGTTGTACCCAGCAGCAGCGTCATCACGATGTCTCATGGGGACATCATCATAGTCCCGAAGGTCACGGATGCTCCGAAAGCCAGCACGATTCCACAAGTCGAAGCATCCATCCTCACCAAGAAATCGCTTGCAGTGGATGAGCTGCAAATCAATGATCCCTGGGCAAGACCGAGCAGTGCCAGTGCAGTGGCCCCATCATCCAAGGGCCATGAAGCACCAGTCACGCAGAGGCAATTGCAACAGCTTGAACAGCGAATTGTCACACAGATCCAGGATGCAGTCGCCAAGCAAGAATCGACCCATTCAGGTGATCATGACATGGACTCTGACTGGGAGCCAAGGGTCAGAGCCCTCGAAGCCCAGATGCAGAAGGTGAGTGAAATGCAGCACTTGCAAGCAGAAACGTCGCAAAGCATCCAAAAGCAACTGGAAGTGCAGCACCAAAACATGACCAACCACGTCGACAGTCGGTTGACACAGCAGTTTGAGAAGATTGAGGCCCTTTTGACGGGCAGATCCAAGGAGTGAAGGTGGGGGCGGGAGAAGCGCCAGACTTCTCTGAGGCCCGGTCGATTCACAATGGTAGTCTCCATGATCATGAAGCTGGTGTTGTGGCTAAGCTTTTTCAGGATTGGGGAAGCAGCCCACCCTGGGCCGTGGTCCTTAAGTGCTGTCAACCCTACGGGGGTCAACTCCAAGGGTGCTGAGTTCCATAAGTTGATGCCAGGAATTTGCGCCATCACTGAAACACACCTCACTTGTGCAGGTGCCCAAAGGTTTCGTCGGGAACTAGCTGCTGAGAGTCCAGGTACTGTCTGCAGTGCTAGTGAGTTTGTGGAACCTCGCTCCAGGCATAAGTGGGGAACAGGAGGGGTACCAAGTGGTGTTGCTTTTCTGTCATCGAATCCGATACGTGCAGTTCCAGGCACGTTTGACAAGTCGTTGCAAGCAGGTACTCGCATGCATGCTGCACATTTTTGGACTGGAGCTACATGGATCACAGGTGGGGTAATGTATGGGATCTCCATGCATTCGGAAAAGCCAGAGGTTCGTGCAGCTTCCAACAAGTTGCTCATGGAAGTGGCGACCAAAGTTTTGCCATACCCTGGGCCAAAGTTTTTGGCTGGAGACTGGAATCAGATTCCAGGAAAACTCGATTTTGTAACCGAGCTCATTCACAAGGGCTGGAAGGACGTACAGGATGTAGCGAAGGACCAATGGAAACAGGAAGTGGTCCCAACTTGCAAAGGTGCCACTCGAAAAGATTATCTCCTGTTGTGTCCCATGATGCAGAAACTCGTGAGGAAAGTGCAAGTGATCAACCATGTTTTTCCGGATCATGCCATACTGCGTGCTACAATGGATGATGTTGGTAGGCCGGAACCCATTCCACGATGGCGCAGGCCTTTGCAAATCCAGATGAGTAAAGAAGACTGTGTGGCTTTCCTCGCAGACCCAAGTGGAGGAGAGATGGGGCGCTCTGGAGGCGGTGGATGTGGGGAGGGAGGCCCATGTCAGATGACCTCTGGTGTCCGAACTTCCTGCATCCTTCCGCCCTCTGGAGACCTGTCTCCTATGACCCATGGACAGGCGATGACTGATGCCTACCGCACCCTGTGGGCAAACCATGAAGAGGATGTGTCATGCTTCCTTCAACAAAGGCAGCGCCCGGGACTTCTTGCATCTCAGAGGGGGAGGGCTGCTACTTTTCACAGGACAGATCACGTGCCGGTGGTTCATGCCATCAAGCCAGGGCGTGGAGGTGAACCTGCGTTGGAACATGTTTGCCTCACAAGGCAACTCAAGCTCTGGTTGGTTCAATGGAGGAGGTTGGTTAACATGAGAAGGTTGGTGAATTCTCCACCCAAGACTGCATCAGCAATGGCTCACAGACAGGCCTTGTGGCGAGCGATCGTCCATGCCAAGGGGTTTTCACCGGGATTCTTGCGGTGGTGGCCAAAGCGACCCATTGTTGCTGATGATGATCCCATAATGGTTCCTCTCAGTGATCCCAATGCGTCCCAGGTTGACTCGTTGTGCAAGTCGATGGAAGCTCATGTGAAAATGCTTGAGAAACAACAACAAGCTACTCTGCGCAAGCACCAACAGATGGAATACCAAAGGAACCAAAACAAAGTGTTCAGGGATGTTCGGGAAGACAGACCGGCCCCAGTTGAGTCGCTGTTGATCAAAGTCCAGTTGAAGGTGATTGAAGTTGTGGATGAAGGTTCCGTGTTGGTGGATACCTTGCAAGGGGTCAAAGAGGATGAACCACTGCTGGGGGATGAGCATCCGCTGTACATTGAGGTGATGTCTGACTCTCAGATATGGTTTCGGGATCCACATTCGTTGGAGGTTGGTCAAACCTTGGTGCAGCACGAGCCCATCGGTGCACTGCATAAGATGTTTGACATGTTTGGCACCGAATGGAGAAGGAGGTGGGATAAACACCGTGATTGGGAAGACTCGCATTGGACCACTTTGATAGAGTTTGCACAAGCTGCCTTGCCAACAATCCCAATGCAGCTTGCACCGATTGGTGCGGAGCATTGGCAGGACACGATCCGTAGAAAACCAAGCAAAGCTGCCACGGGGATGGGTGGTGTGTCCCGACTTGACCTGTTGCGGCTACCTCCCAAGGATCAAACACAGTTGCTTGAGTTGGTTGAGAAAACCCAAGCAAAGCTGCCACGGGGATGGATGGTGTGTCCCGACTTGACCTGTTGCGGCTACCTCCCAAGGATCAAACACAGTTGCTTGAGTTGGTTGAGGCAGTGGAATTGCACGGCCATTGGCCTGAGCAGATCTACCATGGTGCAGTTCACAGCCTTCGCAAGTCAGAGCAAGCTGCGACAGTGGATGCCTTCCGGCCCATTACTGTGCTTCCGGTGGCCTACCGAACATGGGCCTCCATCAGAGGCCGAGAGCTTTTGCAGCATCTGGGGAAGATGGTGCCGGGAACTCTTTGCGGCAACGTTGAGAATCGATCGGCCACCGATATGTGGTATGAAATACAACTGGGAGTCGAAATGGCCCTCATAGATGATCAACCATTGGTTGGGGGAATCATGGACATCACCAAGGCATTCAATTGCCTCCCCAGGTATCCATTGCTACAAATCGCTCGCCACCTTGGTATCGATAGTCGCATCTTGGCCCCGTGGAAATCTATGCTGCATCATTTACAAAGACACTTCGTAGTGCGAACTGCATATGGGCCGGGAGTTGAAGCCGTCACAGGCTTCGCTGAGGGGTGCTGTCTCAGCGTCTCGGCAATGATGTTGGTTAACCTGGTGATGCACTCATTTATGAAGCTGGCCACACCACACATCAGAATGTGGTCATTTGTTGACAATTGGGAGATGACGGCCAGCTCAGCAGAACAACTCACTTATGCCCTTGGGAAGCTTGAGAAGTTTGCGTCTCTCATGGACCTCCAGCTTGACCAGAAGAAGTCAATGGTTTGGGCAGTCACTCCAAATGATCGCCAAGCACTTCGGGAAGGGGACATCCAATTGGTTCGGAATGTGAGGGACCTAGGTGGGCACCTCCAATTCACACGTCAGTTGACCAACAGCACATTGGCTAAGAAATGCCGAGCCTTGGGACCTATGTGGGCAAGGTTGACCAGAAGCATGGCCCCCAAAAAGTTGAAGCTCCGAATCATCCGGTGCAAAGCATGGCCCAATGCATTGCATGCAAGCCCTGGAGTGCATGTGGCAGACCACTTACTCACAGAGTTGCGTGGACCTGCTATGAAAAGCTTAGGACTAGCCAAACCTGGTGCCAATTCCATGTTGTACTTGAGTCTCGTTGTTCACCCCTGTCATGACCCGGAAGGATATGTGCTCATGCAATGTGTTCGTACCTTGCGTCGATGCACCAACTCGTTCATTGCTGGGGCCTACTTTAGTAGCATTGCACAAGTACCACACCGCAAAAGAGTGCCAGGACCAATTGGGGTTCTCACTGAAAGGCTTGAGTTACTAGGCTGGGCTTGGGTTGACTCTTGTGTTTGGGTCGACCAATTTGGTGCTCAGATTGACCTTTTCGCCACTCCCATCCAGGAGGTCACACAGCGCATCCTTGAAGCATTCCAGCAGAGAGTAGGTCAACGATTGTGCTTTCGTGAGGGGTTTCATGGTTTGGAAAACGTTGATGCAGCCACCACCTGTGGTATCGTGAAGAAATTGCCTGAGCAAGATCAGGGACTCATCCGTTCGTTGCATAGTGGGAACTTCATCACAGGAGATCAGACCGGCAGAGCTCATCAGACTGATGAGGAATCATGGAAGTGCAAATTTTGTGGCACCCAGGACAGTTTGCAACACCGACATTGGGAGTGTGAGGCAACAGCTTGGTCGAGACAGCAACTGTCGGATCAAGCTATTGAATGGATCGGGGATCAGCCGTCATGTGTGTCGGAAAGGGGGTGGTACCTCATGCCAGATGCAATTGCTGAGTTGAGGCGTCAGGTTGCTTTGATTCCGGACTCTACTGGTGCTTTTGTGCCTGCCGCCTGTTCGAACAACAGGATCTATGCATTCACTGATGGGTCAGGGCGAAGTCCAACGGTGCCACAAGTTCGTCTCGTGGCTTGGGCATGGGTCATGAGTTCAGGTGTGGGCTTTGATGACTTTGTGGTCATGGCACGTGGTGGAGTTCCAGGGAGATGGCAGACGGTAGTTCGAGCCGAAGCTTGTGCCGTGATAAGTGCGTGCAAGTTTGCCATTCAGGAAGGTCGACCGCTCACGGTCTTCAGTGATAGTGATTTAGTAGTGAAGAAAATTCAGAAGATCATCCATGGTTGGGAACCCACACCTCTGTGCCCAGATCATGATGTCTGGGAAGTTGTCTCGGCACTGCTTCGTCAAGTCTCTCAGGGATTCCAGTGTATTCACGAGCATTCTCATCAGGACAGGAGTGCAATGCCAGAGGCTGAACAATGGGTTTGTCGGGGGAATGCAGCGGCAGATGTTGCAGCTGAAGAGGCATTCGAGTTTCTTCACCCGAACCTTCGTGCAGCCCATGCAGCCGCGCAGAGTGTTCACCAGAAATCTGTTGCAGCTTACCAAGAGATGTTGCACCATTTCGTTAGAGTAGGCCAGCAATCCATCATCACACAGGCGGATCATGATGAAACCAAACCACGACGTGAGGTGATTTCTGACCAGGTCACCCATGAAGAATTGCATCCGTCGGCCATAGTTGAATGCATCCGTTCCAAGGTCCCAGCTTACATGCAGATCCGACAACTCTCCGAATGGATGAGTTGGTTTCAAGCCCTTGAAGCTCCCCGGGCGCCGGTGCGACTTGTTAGTTGGATTGAGCTGATGTTTCATTTTCAGGCTACTACTGGTTGTGTTGGCATGAGATGTGACAAGGGCACCACGGGGAACCGAAGGGAATGGGTTTCGATCACAGGCAATGAGGTTCATGACACAGCCAAATTGTCTAACAGTTTCGGCCAGTTTGGATGGAACATGATACGGTTGTGGGACAAAAGTTGGCGGGTTATTCACGCGAGACCCCTCAATCACAGGATTCAGTTTTGGACTAGTTGTATTCCTATTCGTGTGGCCGATGGTTTCGATGAGGTTATCCATGATCATTTCAGGGCTTCCTCAACCGGGTCTGTTCGATCCTCGAAGGCTTTGGCGGTGATGCCATTAGCTACCCCAGCGTAGCCAGTTTCTTTGTCCGTAGTTTCCGCTTCGGCCGCTGCTATGGATCTTCGCAAAAGAGTGACAAAAAAAGAGTGGTGAATAGTGGTGAATGATGGTGGTTCATGGTGGTTGATGGTGGTTGATGATAGTGGTTAGTGGTGGTTGATGATGGTGAATATGGTTCTACATGATCATGGTTAATGATCGTTGATGGCGAATGATGGTTAATGATGGTGGTTCATGTGAGTAATGGTGAATGATGGTCTATGATGGCCAACCTGTGATTCCTAATGTCCAATGATGGTGAATGACAGCTAATTATGATTAAACCATGATTAATAACGATAGCTGTATGGATGCCGTAATGATGCTTACTGATGGTTATCACGAGCTTCTTTGGCATCCCCACTATTGTTGGCTACAATCCCCGACTATCACTCAACTTGAGCCATCATCCACCATTCTGAACAATGACAAGTGATTCCGGAAGTACTAAGGTAAGGATGAGGCAAAAGAGTCCAGCTTGGTAAAGGAAAAGTGCTTTCTCCACTAAGTCAATAATGGCTACGAACTCGCATGGTTCGCAGGTACCCCCATTGATGGACAAAACCCAGATATACAAATGGTGGTCTCTTAAAAAGGAGGTACCCCAAAATCATCCTTCAGCAAAAAAAACTGCAATTCGTACCATAAAGGAAGAACCCCTAAATGATCCTTGACATTTTATTAATCATCTTTAGAACAAAAACATCGGCGATTGATAGGTTCCCCATTTTGAGAAGCTCGCCGGCCTTCACCGGGGTAGACTCACCGGCGATTCGGGAGTATTTCTCGGAGTTTTCCTTGGACAGCGCTGGGAAAGACTGCTTGGAATGCTTGGATTTGCCAAGTAAAATTGGGTTTTCAACCACAAAGTCATTGTTGATAGTGATGGGAGTGACTATTGTCTACTGGGAATGACCATTATGTGACTATTCAACCACAAAAGCCATGGAATTGGAATTGATATTGGTATTCCATGGGATAATTGTTGATCCATCAACTGTGGTTCTACCACAAAACCACTACAAGAGCACGAAAGCCGCTGAATTTTGTTGGGCATAACCATTATTCCATTATTATTGGATCGAACCACTATTGATGGTGGTGAAGTATCCAACATAAGCGATGGCTCATGGTGATTGATGATGGTTCATGACGATTCATGATGCTTGGAAATGTTGGTTGATGATGGGTCATTATGTTTTATATGATGGCCTTGCTGACGATGACAGCCACCATGGTGCTCAGTCATTGGTGTTGATGTTAGCTCGGTCAACCAACTTCACCCATAAAAAACTGAGTTAAGCATCAGGAACCATCATCAAGAGTAACATTGATCATCAGTCATGTGGCTGTGGGTCATATACCTCTGTATCCCTAGGTACCCCTCGTGCAACCATTGTTTTCCCTATGATCGTTGGGGAGTGTCCCCCTTCAAGTTGATGGTTCATACTGTACCCACAACCACCCACAAAGATGATCCGTCATGGTTGAAAATACCATGGTTGAGTGCAAATCCCAGAGTTTCGATGCTAAAGCGCCCACGGTTTCGATCTGGCTGCCATGGTCGATGCCGTGGCCGTTGCTTTTACGACACTCGGGGTCTCCTTGTCCTCGACCAGTGGGCCTTGAGACTTGCCTCGCTGTTGGACGCGAAATCGCTACACTTCTCGTCGTTGGATGCCGTTGGACGTTGACCAAAGCCCTTCATGTCTGACTGCTCCGGAGGATCAGATCGAAGAATAAGATCCCCCGAATTCATTTTACATTTTTCGAACAAGAAACCTCAAATCCCTCAAGTATCTCTGCAAAGTTGTACATGTTTCAAAAAGGAACCCAAAAAAAACAGGGTCTTCTCCAGGGGGTCAGACCTAACATGGAGGGGACTTCTCTTCGCCAACAGCTGAGCGGCTTTCCCAGGCGAATGACTGGACTGCTGAGGGACGCCAAAGGTACACTGGGCCACTTCAAAACGTTGCGGATCCCTAGATGAATCATGAGCAAAGTCACAGGGACCATAGCACATCCGCCACAGCAAATACATGTAATGCTCAAACAGTTGCTGGTTAATCACGGTATTAAACAAATGGATTCTAGGAGTCGTGATACAAGATAACAAAATCTGTACGGATCCCAATTCCTCCGTTTTGTTATTGCTTCATTCTCGTCCGAAGTGACCACAGGCTGATAATCTGCATCGCTGTAGCGCACGTGTCGTGCACACGGAAAAACAGGTCACGAACGGTTCTGAATGCCGATGGCGATCTGTCAAACACTACCAGCAGTGCACCTTCCCAGGATTTTTGGAGTTCAACGACTCGAAAGGTACTTGCCACCACCCCTACAGTTCTACGGAGATGCAACCAAAAGGCTAATTGTGGCATTGAAGAAAAATCTCATTGAAGGCCAACTGTGAAGAATTGTTTTCCACGGCATGGCATGTCTTGGTCCTTCAACTCATCGAAGTGGATGACCACAAGGGTGCATGAACCTTCGCTAAGCCACCAAAAACAATTGATCGTTATCCGTCATAGGCATAGAATGGATGAATTGAGCAAGGTCAAGTATTAGTGAAGTAGGAAGCTCAGGTTTCGTTTGGTATGGCAATCTTCGGCACTGTACCTGTTTCGGTGACGCCTACGGTTTGGCCGCAGCAACGTGGCTGGGGAACTTCCCAACGGTTGTCATTACTTGCCATCCCCATTCAACAAGACTTAACTAAGTGCAGCATGATCCTTTAGAGTACCTTTTGTATAAATACCTGGTATTACTAACCCCCACTACTTGCATTATCCTTTCCAATATCTTGGAACAAACAGTGAACCTGTGCAAGCCCCATGAAAAAACCTTGGGAAGATGTCGTCTCTGGGGTTGTTTCTGCGCTATTTTCCACGGCCTCACTCTGCCCACGTGACTCGGAGTCACAGAGACATCTTAAACACGGGCTGGACTGACCTGTGTTCGGCATCTGCGTCGCTCCTGGGGCCACACCTTGGGAAAGTTCTTCTACACATGGGGCAGGACACACTTCGCGGCAATCCTCCGCTTCGATCACGGCAGTCACACAACTCCTGCAGGCAACTGGCATGGAAAAGGTGTCCACATGGTAACTTGCGAGGAGTCGCTTCTGTTTCAAAGCCATCTAAACAAATGGCACAAACTTCCTTTGGGTCGATTTTGCCAGGCTCCACCTGGGCAAATTTGAGGCTTTGCAAGCTTTTGCAAGAGCTGTCCAGGCTGTCTAGCAGGTCATCACTCAAGACTTGGACGAATGAAAAGCCAATCACCTGTGTCGACGCGGTGGTCGAAGGTGTGCGGCTGAGGAATCTTCTCAGCATGGATGTCATTCGGCTGCAAAAGGTCGCTCTGCCCTGTTTGCAGAATCTACTGGCATGAACTTGAGATGAAAATGACGAGCAAATGCGGAAAGACTCTGAACACCCAACCCATCACAGCAGTTGCAGGGTGTCTACATCTGTCAGCAAGAAATTCCACTGCTTACATCCTGCACAGCAATGTGCTTGACCTTCAGTGGCAAAAACTGAGTCAAGTGATACCCTTGGCTTGATGAATATTGCAGTATGTCACCAACCATGCCGATGTTCTCTCCTAAATTCCAATTGGTTGCAGGCCACTCGGCCACTTGATTAGCTTGGCGCTCAGCCACTTGATTAGTGGACCCATGTCTCAACTGAGTACCGGTGGCACCTATGATCTCATTGAAGGGATCCTCCTTGAACACCCTCCAACATCCGACATCAGCATGCTCGGAAAAACCCACGATCTCGAAATCCTTTCATCATGAAACTTGTGACATTGTGATCTCTAACCTGTCTGAAAGCCCACAGGTTTGAGGTGTCACCTGCAAGAAACTATTTATCTAGGTACCTACCTACCTATCTACCTATCTACCTACCTACCCATCTATCTATCTATCTATCTATCTATCTATCTACCTATCTATCTATGTATCTATCCGTTTACATATCCAATCATCAGACTCCAATATCCAGCGCTACCCAGCGATATCCAGCCGGACCAGCTCGATCTCCAGCGACCCCGCCCTGTTCGTCACGTGACCTTCCAAACTTCGACCATTGTCAGCAGAAGCTCCTGACATCCCAGCCCTGTGGCCCCTCCCGGACGCACCGTCTTCCAACAGCAGCTTGCAACCACAAGAACTGCACCAAGAACGGCAGGATCTGCAGAATCTGAGTTCCCAGCAGCTCTCAAATCCGGGTCACTCAAGAGCCTACTCTCCTGCCTTTGAGCCGCCCACGGCCGCCGCATCTCAACAAGATCATCACTGTCAGCTCTCAGCGATGTCAAGAACATGCGGCCACATCCAGTGCACCCAAAATAAATAAAGCACTTTATGTAACTTGGGATGGATAAACTTATGGTGATGACGGTGATGATCATTTTATGAAGATAGTGGAAGGCAATCATCATGGTCGTAATCATCGTTGCAATCATCATGCTCATCCATTGCTCTTGGATCCATCCCTATCAAATGGCCGGTGGTTCTTATTTTTCAGGGACCACCACCAGCCATCACCATCATCCAGTCGCAGCTCAAAGATTTTTTTCATCTGCCACAAGAAGGTTCTGGCCAAAGTTTCATCACCACCGGCAGCTTCCAGAGCCAACAGGCTCTTGGTGTGATCGAATCCATCAGCCACGAGCCGTTCCACGGCATCTTCGACAAAATCTCCAGCAGTGCCGTCCTCAAACAAAGGAGTGCCCTCTACGCGCCAGGCCGGTCGATCTGGGTGATCCTCAGCCGCTGTTGAAGCTTCGCCGGAGTTCTCCTGATCAAAGATCTGTGAACAGAAGACGAAGTGCTGAGATGTTCATCTGCCGAACTTTTTTGGGTAACTTCCACACGTTTAAACCTTTTACTAACGAAAATGCCAAAATGATGGAAGTCTGATACTCATCCCAAAGTTTCCGATACTCTGAAGTTTCGGATGCTAATCAAACTTCAGCTTCACACACTCTTCCCAAGCTCTATCCCTCAATTTCTCTCAGCTGTATCCCTCTCTCATTGAAGCTCCTCCTGCGCAGTTTCCGTGAACATATCCAGTTCATCCTTGGCAGAGCGGTGGATCACCCGCCCTTCCGGTGCCGGAGGCAACGGTAGGAACTCGCGGTCCGGCCCCAGACCGCCCCAGATGCCAGCGTCCCCGGGGTCCGTCGCTTCGCCCGTGGCTGCACCTGCAGAAGCTCTGGGATGACTTGTGTTGAGGTATGGCTGGAGGTGTATCATGTGGCGAGTCAAAACAATTGGTTTCCCTACTATTGTTGATTATTATCCTCTATTAATGGTTGGTTAATATTGATCCATCGCCATTTGCCTTACTTAGTAGAGCTGTTGGTTAGGAAATGGATGGTTAGAGATGACAAGTTGGTCAGGAATTCGTTCAACTGCCAGGGTGCCATTGTGTTTGTTTCCACGGTGTAGTAGGGAATGGTAGAACCATTTCACAAATCGATACCAAGCCATGTGCACATCTGAAATTCAGGTGTTCCCATGTCTTCTCCTCAAGTTGGTTGTTTCTCATTTTGATTCTCCATCAAAACCTTGAGATTTTCACAGATTTCCCCACCAAACCAATTTTCCCCTGGCCTTTCTTGTTAGCTTTGGTCCTTGCTCTCAATGCCGCAGCCGTCATCTGCCTCTTCACCCAGCGTTCACCACCACAGGCTCCGCACTGCTCAGCAGCGGCCGAGTTCAGCAG